>NW_017547181.1:196661-302017 GCF_001854935.1 Bemisia tabaci
CCCCCTACTTTTTACAATCCTCGCCAAGTTGAGTGCGCATCTACCACTCTTCACCGATGCTTATTGTGTGGAATTTTGAGTTTGAAACGGAATGAGAAAGACCATTGAGGGGCTTGTAAGACAAGGCGCATAAGTGCAGTTTTTGTTGTTTCCAGAAATACGTGTTTGAAGTTCCGAAATTACATGGATCCTTATGGCGAAAAGAAAGTTCAAACTGACTTTCCGATGCTTAAAAATTGGAATTCCGGAGCGAATTTTTACAGAATATGCATTAAGACTAGTTTTTCTTGAAATCCTTAATATCTCAATTATTCAAAATTTGCACTTTTGTGCCTTGTCCTCCAAGCTCCTCAATTATGAATCTTATTCTGTACTTGTATAAAATCATAAGTTTAATAAGCGTAATGTTTGGTCCTATGGACCCCAAAATATCCATGACCTTTTGAACTTTTAGGCATAATTTAAATCACCCCTATTTTTGTACCCGTCATTCTGAAAATACGAAGATGGTTCATTTTTGCATTTTCGTACTGTGCTCTTATTTTCCAAAGGATACCCAAACAACAATTTCGCTGCATTCGCTCAAAAAGTAATTGATAGTAAAAAAGAAAGAAGAGAAATTCAATTCTCTCGGGGATAGGTGAATCTATTTGTGTGAAGAGGGTGATTGGCGATTTGTTCCTTGGATAGCCTGAAAGCATAATTATAGGGGAGGCTCTCTTTCAAGAGAGGGAGCCCAAAAAGAGCAGGAGTTTTGATAAAGAAGGTTATTTTCTATTTTTTGATGTGCCCAAATTTACCCAAATCATTCCGTCCTCTGTAATTTCGACAGTGGTTTGACGCAGGAGCGACAAATATGGACAACTATTTTTTCATTAATTTTGGAAGATTTGATTTATCTTAGTTCACGTATAATCACTGGAAAAAACTCATTGGATCTAGAGTCCAGACTCTTGAAAACATTGACAAGAAAAAATATTCTTGATTCGATCGGATTTTTGCTTAAATCAAAAGGAAATCCGCTCAAATTAAGAGGCTTGGTTCTTGATTTAATCAAAAATCCGATTGAATCAAGAGTATTGTTTCTTGTCGATGTTTTTAAGAGTCTGGACTCGAGATCCAATGTGTTTTTTTTTCCAGTGATCCAAACGGCTCCTATGAATTCAAATTAGAGGAGATGCAATCAGTAAACGTCTTTCATGAATCCTCTCAAACTTTACAGAGATTTAAAAACCAGACACTAGCGATAAATGGTGTGATTTTAAGAGAATTAAGAAAATGTAATCCCAACCTCTCAAAAATTAGATATGCATTATCTGCTGTTTCTCCGCTCATTTCTATTTGGTACTTATTCAAGCGCGAATCCTTGAAGCTCTACTAACTAATTGTCACTTATCATCACTTAATGGTGTACATGTGTTTTTTGGATATCCAAACTTTAAAATATATCAAATTATTACAACTAAGAATTGGACGCCATTCGAGGAGAGGAAATCTTTTTACAAAGGAGTTCTGAAACAAAAAAATACCATCTACTATGGCACTATAATAGGCTGTTCGCTGTATCATAAAACTCTCTTTGAATATAGGATATACTTGAAGACGTACAATTTGAAGTGTGGAGCCACTAATCCTCAATCATGGCTTCTCTACGGATGAGAGTCGAAAGACAAAAGCTCTCTGGTTCAAGTGCCACTTGTGGGCAACCTGTTTCGCAATTTGACGAGGGATAGAATTTTCCACTCCTGTGTGGCACCTTCGCATTCAAGATGAAATATCTAGGTTTATTTACGGTTAAATTGTTTTTCCGTGGAGATTTGAGATAGTTCATTGAAAGTAACACCGGGTCCATTACATTTTTGAGATAGAATTTAAGTGCAGATTTTAGTAGACAATGCAGGCAATCAAGTTCAGGAGTTCAGGTCATGATAATGCGCACAATTTTACTGAACTTTACAATGTTTTTCGCTAGTCGCATGGTTTGATTTTCGCCTGTTTGAGTGTTTGAGCGAGGAGAGAGGAGTATGATGGAAGTTTGAATGACAAACGGTCAGTTTTAAGTGGCTCTCATATTGATTTTCTACCTCTTAACTATGTTATGACCGGCATGTATTACTCAAGAGCAGTTAGATCATTGTTTCAAAAGCTAATAATAAGAAATCACTCCATTTATGAGGAATCCGATTGTTTAACTAAATTACTACAGGAGGTGCGTGATTTTCAAAGCTCTTAAAATTTCTATTCCGAGTGGCGTAAATGTCATAAATGTAATGGATTGCATCATGGGATGGAAGAATATTAACGGCTTAAATCGGAAGATAGGTATCTCAGATTGAGAGGTTGCGAACTAATTTCCGAACTAGAGCCCGTACAGCTCCACGTGAGTCTTTGAGATTTTATGAGTTAAAGGAATTTCTGTTTGAATCGGAGAGTTATACGTTCTAGCCATACCATTATTCTTCCTTTTGACACTAAAAACGACGTGGCAAGTAATTTTTGAAGCTCTGAAACTTGATCCCAGAAAAAAGTAGGGTTCAGCATGATGACCTTGATGCAACCAATCGCGATTGATCGCTCTCAGCAGTTGCAGATATCTCTCTCCCACCGTGAGCTGTCTCTCTCGCACTTAAGAGAAACTGAGATCAAGTTATAGCTTTTATTATTAAACTTTCAAAGCTCGCGTTTGTTCCTAAGGATTCCAGACGTATGCTGCTAGAACTTATGAGTCTTAGAATTTAAAATATCTATTGTGGCATTTGAATAATCACTGATTTCGGAGTCGGATTTTAGCAGCGCGACGTGGTGGATTTTTTTCGGAACTACAGCTGATTGCTCTAGTTTTTAAATTTTAAATGTTAAATTTTTAGATTTGTCAAATTTTAGACTCCATACATATAATACAATTACTAACTTTTAAACTAAAATAAAATTTATGTTTAAAATTTATATTTTTCTACTAAACATGTGTATATTTATTTGTTTTAATCAAACTCAGGTTATATTATTGTATTATTAGGTTATATTATATTATACCTTAACACGTATCACGTAATAACAAAATGGCGTAACGCTCTACTCGACCCCCCTCCTCCTGCCGAGAGCGTTACAATATTTTTGGACGGCCCCTTTTGAACGTTGCGTATATTATAAATAAGGCCTCTAGTATCTCTTTTAGACGATCACAAATAAATAAAAATGCAATAAACTCATTAGAAAAGGTCTCCCGAGCGACCGGATCCAACCTTGGAGGCTACAAATTCGAGATCGAGTGTCCCCCCGTATTTTCACACCGTATGAAACCACCAACAATAGCTTAGCGCCGACGCACAGTGGATCGAGGCAATTGGAGAGGTCGGACATGGAATTTTTGACTAAAACTGCAAATTTTGATGTTTATCTTGTCATATTTTAAATTATATGGGGTGTTTCTAGTGGCCTGGTTACACGATCAAATTCCCGTCAAATTCCGATCAAAGTGATGACCAAGATGGCGGTCGAGAGTTATCTAGATTGATGAGTAAAATTAAGTAAAACAGCGTGTTGATTGAAATAAGAATGAAACAAGCACGGTTGTGTGGAAATCAGATGAAGGATGAGCCCCACGGTTCCATCATCTACCATCAAATTTTCGCAGGCCGCAGAAATTTGATGGTTTTTTTTGTTTTTTGTTTTTTGTTTATTATCGCTTGATATAGAACAGATACGTTTTCATTTACAATGAAAATGATAAAAAATTTGATGGTGGATAGTGCGCACCAGTCACCATTTGATCGGAATTTGACGGGAATTCGATCGTGTAACCAGGCCATAACGGAAAATTTCACGAGGAAACCAATGGAGCCACTTTCAGAACCTCAAAATTTTGTATAAATGGAGATATTAGCGTAGCGTTTAAAGTTTCCAAATTACGTCCGACCTCTCCTATTGACTCGATCCACCGTGCGGCGGGGGTGGTTAGGAGGACCCCCTACACGTAGCGTATAGGGTAGCAGAAGGGAGAGTGGGCGAGGTAGGGAGGATCAAACGAGCAAACAGATCACATCCGCGAGTTAGCGAGGGGCCGACGAGCCCCCCCCCTGGAGTGAGCCCCGGATAAAGGACACAAAAAACCCGCCAAAGCCCGGGCCACGTTTTCGCGAGCTCCCGGGGGGGGGGGGGGGAAGGGAGGCGGGGGTGGAAAACGCGCGCGAATAAAGAATCGAATCCACCCGCGGTGAATGGGTTCCCGGAGCCGCTGAATAGGTGTGACGTTATGTCACGGCTGTGATAACACCTCCCGGATAAGATTTATTCCTACGCTGCCGTGGTAAGGAAGAACGCCGTATGAACATTCGAGAGTTGCCGAATGAACCACTATACAAGGTACGAATTTCAGCATTCTGACTCATGTTACTTAACTAAAATTTCACGTAATATACGATGCGCACAACAAAAATTACCGAAATCAACTCCTTACGAAGATATTAAATGATTCTTGATGCGTAAATTCAAACCACCCGCTCATGAAAACTCAATGCTCTACGTGACTCACATCGCACGCTAAACGTTATCATGACAGTATCTGCGATTTAAAAATCTGGCAGCCTCAATCTTGACTCTTTGGCTCAGCTATAGCAAATTGCTTATAGTTTGAACAACACATGGCGGGAAATGAACATTGCTCAATTGAGAAGCTTGCTGAAACCGTTGTAGTGTGCAATTTGACTCAAGTAGAGCTTTGAGTTTCTTGTGAGCGGGCAGTTCGAATTCCTCGTAACCAATGTGAAATGAAAGCGTTAATATCTTCGTTAGGAGTTGGTTTCAGTAATTTTAGTTGCACGAAACGTGTTCTCCGTGAAATTCTGGTAAAGAAACATGTATCGGATTGCTTAAAGTCGTACCTTGTCTAGTGGTCCATTCCCTTCGATAAAATGTCATTTTTGAGGAAAGCTGAGGACATTTTGCCTTGAAGTTTTCAGGAACTTTTGGAGATGTTGCATGTGTGAGGAATTTGCGATTTGACTGTTGGTTCTTATGTAAAAGTTCGCGAGAAACACGATTGTGCTTCTGGTTTTCTCTGAAATCAACTCCCAAGCTCAAAAAAAGCTCTCAAGTTGAGGCCAAAATGGAGGGGATATCCCACGCTATCCTGAGAGTCTACCTCTACATCAAGACAAACTCTCCATTCAAAGACAGGGAGCAAATACATTGACAGGGCTGCCACTTTATTTGGGGACTCTAAAACTGAAAACACGGCATCACTGCTAATGTATTTGTTCCCTATCTTTGCATGTTCAGTTTGTCTTGATGCAGAGGTGGACTCTCAGGATGGGGTGGGATATCCCCTGCATTTTGGCCACAACTTCAGAGCTGTTTTTGAGCTTGGGAGTTGATTTCAGAGAAAACCAGTGGCACCATTGTGTTTCTCGGAAACTTTTACATAAGAATCAATTTCCAAATCGCGAATTCCTCGCACATGCAGCATCTCAATCGCGTACAATATTATCCGAAAAATTGGGTGAAAAATATTCATAAGTTTACAAGGAAATTCGGGTTTTATCAAGGGAAATTTGGCAACGCCTGAAGGTTCATACGGCGTTCTTCCTTAGCACAGCAGTACGCTCTCCGTAGGGAGTTCGCTCGAGAGCCGGGGAGGGGGGGGGACGGCTTGGGATTCACGGGGATGAGGCTCGTTGACTTCTACAGTTGCGGATTCGGCCCTGTTGAGGGTGAGGGGGTGCGTTATATTGAATCTGTTTCACCAGCGTGTGATTATTCGCCGTCATGACCGAACAGCTTGTCTAGTACCAGAGACAAGAGACCCTCTATAGTATCTTGGCCATGGTGGAAGCTTTTACTTTCGGGACTTCAGCATTCTACTCTTGACTTACCTACATGGTTGATTCGCCAAACGAAGGTTGGGCCGCCTAGCGGCCACGGGGCCTACCCCCTAGTATCTCTATAGACTCTGATGAGTGATTCTGCTGTGCTGAGGAAGAACACTGTTTGAACATTTGAGGGTTGCCAAATTTCTCCCGTTAAAAATCTAAGTTTTGAGGAGTGGTTTTGGTAGCTGTGCGATAAATCGATTAATCTCCCATTTAAACCCCAAGAAAAGGATCGATAAATAGGGTGTTCGCAACAAACACCTATATAATCGATTATTTTCTACAGCTTCAAATGAGGATATATCGCGATAATCGAGCATTCACGCCTCGTCCTCTGATCAGAAAGTCCCGCAGCACCCCTTTCATCTTAATGTTCCACCCCTTTTTAGAGTGGTCCCTTTAAAATGGATAAATACATGAGGTACAAATGTAGGAATCCTTATACATGGGCTATGGGCGTTTGGCGCAATGCGAGAAGTATTCATGCAGTCTTGCAGGCGCTAATATGCGTTTAACGCCGGCCGCACTGTGTTTGGTGCAAGGCGTGAAGTTAAAATGTATTAATACATGAGGTACAAATGTAGGAATCCTTATACATGGACCATGGGCGTTTGGCGCAATGCGAGAAGTATTCATGCAGTCTTGCAGGCGCTAATAAGCGTTCAACGCCGGCCCTACCGTGTTTCGCGCGATTATTCGGACTCGCACTAAATTAATCGCGGCATCAAATAATGGGGCTTAAAAGGCCCAAGTTGTGCTCCAACGCTGTATGAGCATCCCGACGTTGCCTCGATTCTCCCGATAAAATATCTATTGTCGAGAAAGGTTAGGAGAGTTCTCTATGTTGCTTTTTTTAGATCGAATGGACCACTAAACAAGGTATTCGAATTTAAGCACTCTGCACTGGAAAAAAAACACATTGGATCTAGAGTCCAGACTCTTAAAAACATCGACGAGAAAAAGTACTCTTGATTCAATCAGAATCTAGCTTAAATCAAGAACCAGCCTCTTGATGTAATCAGATTTCGTTTTGATTCAAGCAAAAATCCGATTAAATCAAGAGTCTTTTTTCTTGCGTCAATGTTTTCAAGAGTCTGGACTCTAGATCCAATGTGTTTTTTTTCCAGTGTGATGCATGATTCTGTTTAACCCCTCAGACTGCAATGTAATGCAGTCATTTAAAATTCCCGAGACGTATCGCGCGAAACGCTTGACAGGATGACCATTTTTGCACACCAATAGAAATTTTCAAAATAAGGTGAAATACATTGTTCTATTAGCAAGGAGTCGATTAAAAATCGATTAAAAACATATATCGTATGAAACGATCAACCTGATGGCCAAATTGACACCCCTTTAAATCTCCGTAGTCGAGTAAAATACATCGTTGCCGTGCTAAGGGAAAACGCCGTATGAACCTTCAGGCGTTGCCAAATTTCTTCGAGTAAATCGCGAATTTTCGGTAAAATTTGTAAATATTTTCCTTCCAATTTTTCAGATAATTTTGCTCGCAGTTTCATCTGAAGATTCTGAAAATTTCTCGGAAAAATATTCATAATTTTTCTCAAAAATAAAGATTTTATCGAAGGAAATTTGGCAACTCTCGAATGTTCATACGGTGTTTTTAGTCAGCACAGCATCATGGAGTCGTTTGAAAGTCACTATTCATAGCGCGCGAAACGCACGATCCAGTGGCGTGGCGTGAATTGCGATGTATCGATGTTATGCCATTTAAACATGTGGTAAAGAATCGATTATTAAGGTGTTCGCTGCGAACACCCTGTTTATCGACCCTTCTCCACAGGTTTAAATGGCATAACTATCGATATATCGCAATTCACGCCACGCCACTGGCACGATCGGATGACCGTTTTTGTAGCTCTGGGAATCTCAAACATGACGGGAAATACAATGTTCTGCGCGAGTGAAAAAAGTTACTATTTTTTACGCCTTTTGACTACTGTAACATGCATGCTCTTTTTTTCACCGGAACTGAAAATAAATGGATAAATTAATGGGCGAAAATTCCATGAACCTGTTGCCCACTTCCGGGAATCACCACTGATTTCAACCGAGCGCAGTCCACATAGCAAACGAACGTAGCTAGTCGAATTTCGTATCGTTATCGAATGACCTTGATCGATAGAAAACACTGCTGATGTAGGGACTTATCGATAACAACAGCTCAATGTAGATTCAACAAACAATCGACCTAGAGGTCTAGGTACCTTCTGTTCTCTGCAGTGGCGAGGCGTGAATAATCGATTATCGATATTTCCTAATATGAAGCTATGGTAAAGAATCGATAATTAAGGTGTTCGTTGCGAAAACTCTGTTAATCGATCCTTTTCCATAGGATTAAATGGCAGATCAATCGATATATCGCAAAGCTCGCCACGCCACTGGTTCTCTGTCGTCATTTCCCTGCGGGTCTCGGAAACACGATTCTGCACTCAGCGGTTGGAGACCCCTCGCCCTCCAAGATTAGCTTGAAACAGTGCATTCGATATTCCATGATACCTGCAAAACGGAATAGCAACATAATGTGGTTGGAGTTTAGAGGTAACCTGTTGTCTATCTGCGCGCTCGTGGGAGTAAACGACGCGGGACCATGGTCAGGGTGTCTACAAGTCCGGTATTTCCGGAAAGCCTGGAAACAGTACTGATTTTTTAAGGGCGGTCCGAAAGTACTGAGAAAGTGCGGAATTCCGCAAGACGGTCCGGAAATTTTATCATTTTTGTCACTATTTGAGCGGGAAATTCAAATTTTTGTTTGACAAATTTCGTAAATTGGAGGTACTGAAAAAGAACTGCATTTTTCTGTTGAGAAGGTACTGAATTTCTTGGGAATGTACTGAAAAAGTACTGTAAAAGTACTGATTTTTGGCCAGCCGGTTTTAGTAGACATCCAGATGGTGAAAATTGGCCGTAGGATCTGTGTTCCAAAATACTATGTAGACTTGCAGCCGGCTGTAAGATTTTCCATTCTATAGCCGACTTTACATCTCTTATAGCCATGGTGATAAAGCTACAGCCGGGTGATAAACTGTACAGTCCGGCGATAGGAACTACAGCTCGGATGCATAATTTTTTATCGCTTCGTATAGCCCGACTGTGTGAGTTACTTCGCGTTTTACAGCCAGCTGTGCCCTGGTAAAAATTGGCGATAGGAGCTGCGTTTCAAAATACCATAGTAGTTCTTTTAGCCGACTGAAGAAGGCGATAGAAAATCATATGGCTGGCTGTAGAAAGTGGAAAAAATCTTACAGCCGGGCTACACGGAGCTATAAAAATTATACAGCCGGGCTATAGTTCCTATCGCCTGGCTGTTGCTTTTTCGCCATTAGCTATAAAAGGCTATAAGAAATTGTGTAGAAATTCGTGTGCTTTGTAAATCCTTAAGTTTGTGCGGAATCACCTCAATATTTACAAAACAAATTACAATATTTGTATTTTCCTTTACTACATATTTTTTTTCACCAATTAAAATGAGAATAATTACCTGGGAGGAGGCGACGGGGACGTCCCGTAAAGGGTTGGCGGCAGGGCGCTGACGAAGAGATGTTGCGGTGTCAGTTGCCCGATAACCTCTGGGAAGACAGGCATGTGTGGCGTTTGGGTGTCGTAGAACGCCAGAGTGCGTTGTAAAGCGACTTCATATATATAAAATGAGAATAATCCATACAGAGTGTGCAAACATTTCAAAGTCATGAGTTAAAAAAACGTTTACTTCACGAGATTAAATATTAGAGCCTAACACAAAGCGGAGCGGCGGCGCACCGGCGCCTACAAACCTAACAGGGCTACTTCACGCATTGCGCAATGCGTGAAGTATCCCTGTTAGGTTTGTAGGCGCCAATGCGCGTTTCGCGCTGGCTGCCCGCCCGCCACGCCGCGCCGTAGCGTACCACGACGCTTGAAGCAACTATTTCACATCAGAGGTATTGCACAGTATCATACGAAATTGAAGGCGCTCCAACATACAAGGAATGGCAGGCATCCTTCAAAAGTACGGAGCTTCCCTCACAAAATCAATCAAGATTCTACGGCCCAAATAGAGAACGGTAGTCCAAAAACTCACTAAGTCCTAGCATCCGTAATTAGTAACGTTTAGCATACACCTTATCGCCAGGCTGTTGCTTAATCGCCATCGGCTATAAACGGCTATAAGAAATTGTGTTGCCGGCTATAGCAGCTATTGGAAATCTTACAGCCGGCTGTAGGTCTATAAGAATTCCTCTGCTATTTTGAAACGCAGCTCCTATTGCCAATTTTTACGAAGGGAACTTTCATTTTTAAAAAAAAATTCGAAACTTTGTAGGGTGGTACAAGGAAATGTTTAAGATGGCAAAAAAAGGGGTGAGTGTTTCTTAATTTGGACTTGGACTTTCGCAAGTCTTTAATTGCAATAATTGAATTTGCGCACCTGGCCACCTGAGTGTTTTTCAAGCTCGATTGGGATTGCATTTCTTTAGCAGTTTTATTAAGGGGCTCCGGACACAAGGCACATACGTGCAGTTATTGCTATCTCAAGGAATAAGTGCTTATACTTCCAAAATTACAGAGAAACTTGTGGCAGAAAGAAAGTTCAAACTCAATTATATATGCTTAAAGATTGGATTTAATTAGTATTAGAGAAAACAATGCGAAATTGTAGAGCATAACAAAATGATAATCTTGCTTTTAAGTTTTTGACCATTTTGTGTGAGATGCATTTACTTATTCCTGTTCATAAAGATTTTATTCGTTTTTTTGTTAATTTCCTTAATTTTATTAATTTATTCATTACTATGGGTTATTTTTACGACTTGATGATCGGACCATTTATTCCGATATTTTTGAAAAGTTTTCAGTCACTCGTGTATGCAATAGTGTCCATAAGAATTCAATTTTAGTACAATCCTTGAGATCTTCAATGTTTCGAGGGAATCTCCTGTAGATTCCTACGTCAAGAGAGAGAAATACTACCGTGATGGCGAAGAGGGCAGTAAATGCATAAATGAAGCTTTGAGAAAACGAATTCAAAGGCGTCCGACCGTAAAATTTCATTAGAAGAACCCCCCATTCTTTGTCAAATTGTCACCAGTCATTTGAAAGTTTCTGTATGGTTTGTTCTCGTTTGTATGATTAAAAATCGACCGATTTTATTTCAATCACATAAAAAAAAGTATTATTCATTTTCATGCTAGGCTAGTGTTAGGCAAGACAGCCGTAAGTACTATCTCCTGCATGCTTTCGCGGTTGTGTTTTGGTCGTACAATAAACACATTTTCAGGTTGGAATTTGCCAGTAAAAGGTGGACCTTTACTGAAAAGCACTGTTTTCATTGCCTCTCTGGAGGATTAATATCACTTACTAGACAGACACTATGGGGGCCTAAAATACGGGAGCCAATCAGAAATGGATTCACATTGTCTTGACTCTCAGTATAAAGGGACTCTAGGCAAAACAGACGCCAACAAATTCTCAAAAAAAGAGAGGATCACCAAAAGACTTGACAACATACCTGCGGGTGGCGGCGAGGACGGCAAGTGTAGCGGGTTGCGTCCGTCTCGTCGTTAGGGGCAAATATTTGCGGGCGCGCGAATTTGTCCCGTCTTGTTTTATTATGATGCATTGATCGCCCGGGCTCGGACACGGGACACGTCTAGCGCCTCGCGTCGCGTCGCCCCGAACTTCGGGGACGTTTAATCTGCGGATTATGATGTATGGCCGCGCCAGGGACAGACGCCCGGGACGGCCACGGCTCGCCGTCCGACCCGAAATTGATTTCCGAACCAACCTCGAGTTTCCGCCCGTTACATGTATTTCAGCCACTAGGGACCAGCAAGTTGGCAACATTGCTTTTCTCCATTTCCAACTAGGGAAATGTATCTGTCGCAGGCAAATGGTAAAATCAGGCATTTTGTCAAATGCCTAGGCAAATAGTCAAATATTCTAACTGAGATTGGAATTCTGATTATTTTCCTCATTTTAGACAAAAAAAATTGATTGCTTCTGTAAGAAAAACAGTTTAGTCGACATTTGCATCACACAAAAGTATTTTAAACGATTTTCAGCTCCTAAACAGACACTCATCTGGAAATTCTGAGCGAGTCATAAAATACAGAATTTTTAGAATTTCAACATTTAAAAATAAGAGAAGAAATTAAAGAGAAAGAGATGAAAAGAGTTCGTAGGTTTGATGAGTTATTTTTCCAAAAAATATCGAAAATTCCTGAGCTCTTCGCCATAAGTTCACAAAATTTTGTAGACCGTCAAAATTTAACTATCTGCCTTATAGGCATTCGACAAAATGCCTGATTTCACTATTTGCCTGTGACACATTGATTCTTGAAAAGGTCTGATGCTCTTACAAGAATCGATTATTTAACATAGGTTTAAATGGATAGAATCCGGTGTTGCCAAATTTCTGGATCCGCCTCAACGAGCAATGGAAAAAAAAGTCGCTTGGATCTAGAGTCCAGACTCTTGAAAACGATGACAAGAAAAATTCTCTTGGTTCAATCGAATTTTTGCTTGAATCAAAAAGAAATCCGCTTAAATTAAGAGGTTTGGTTCTCGGTTTAAGCAAAAATCCGATTAATCAAGAGTATTTTTTCGTGTCACTGTTTTCAAGAGTCTAGGACTTTTGATCCAAGTGAGGAGGGACTTTTCCAGTGAAGGACGGATGATGTGATGCACCGAGAGCCGGGATCTGTTGGTTAGTCTCACCATTGGAAGAGCAGTTTTGTCCGTGTCGCTAAATAATGCACCCTTCACTGCCATGATAGCGAAGAGAGCAGTAGGTGTCAAATTATCGAAATCGAGTCTCCTTCAAAATTCGTCTATCCTTTTTTAGGATAAATTACTGAAATAGCTAAAATAGCAAAATTAATCTTAATTTTATGAGAACGAGACATATGAGAAAGCCGTAAGTGCGCAAAAATGACTTAGTTTCAGGCAAAACAGTAGTGGGTAACATTATTTATCCGGAGAACCAATGAAAATAGTGCTCTCGAGTAAAAGGCCATTCTATGCTCTTCTGCCAACTTTTAACCAAAAAATGTGTTTTTTGTGTGTCCAAAACGCAACTCACTGAAGCATGCAGAAGATAGCATTTATGGCTGTCTTGCCCAACACTAGCCTAACATGAAAATGGAACTTTCATTTGATTTGTATTTAAAAGAATTGTCAATATCTCGCTTAGGAGTAAATTTCAAAACTTCTCGCTGTGTGCATTGTACTCCATGTAAGGTTTTAAAGAGAAAACATGTGACGTTTTCTTCTACTCCAGACCTTGTCTTATGAGTCACAAGTTGTGAGCCATTCGTTTTTCAATTGAGTCTCAAAATACGCACTTTGAACTGGTTTTTAATAAAGATCTCAAAAAAAAAAAAAAAATGTAGGTAGGGTCTGTTTTTTTCAAGATGCACCCGTTTTAAATGCAGTTATTTTTTCAAACCAAATTAAAAACCTTTATACCTAGATCCTGTCTGTTGTCTGTTGCCTATTGTAATTAAAGCCTACTTGTAGGCGTCATTCGTAAATGCATCTCTGAATTTTCGTTTTCAAAATGCAATGAAAATATCACGTGTCGTTCCACGCTAAGCATAAATTTGATTTTCATCTCGTTTTATCTTTTTATTTTAATGGTTGTAGCATTCGATGAATGGAGGCACCGGCTTATCACGAGCAATCGGCGTGAATCTGGATTCAGAACGGAAGCAGTAATAATTATTAAAAGCGTCGAAAAGTCGCGAACGTCCACACTTCAGGCCACTAAATTAACCGACGAATCAAAGCTGGAACCGTTTAATGAAATTGCTTTTGTTGCGTCGTTGCCAAATTTAGTTGAGAGGATCAAAGAGGTGCTATCATCAGTTTTAGAACCCTGGCCACTTAAGTTTGGGTTTGATCATAAGAGATGACTATTATAACACTCCTGTCATGGGGTTGCGTATTCCTGATTTGAAGGGGATTTTTCACACAAGTTGGAAATATTACACAGAGGTAAGGAGCCATGATGATCCTCAGATTCAAATAATCTTGGCATATCTTGGAGAAATATTACGTCACATAATCGTATTTATACTGAAACTGAAGGGAATTATGAGCCCATGAATAAAATCGAAAAGATGTATGATACCTACATGCGAATCATACGTACATTGTTCCTTTTGATTTTATTTATTTAAAGACAGTTACTTTTAGCTTAGACGCGTTCACACTTCTCGCATCATTTTTCTTACGTGGCCATGATTTAAAGGGAAAAGGTTTACTTAGCTGTTTCTCTGCTAGTTTTACAATATCTATTCTTTCGAAGAAAAGTTTGAAAATCTTATGAGAAATTAAATTGCCATTCGTAAATGTAAAATAACTTCTAAAAATCACAAATGTTTAAACCCCTGTTATTTTTTTAGAGTTTGTTACGTGCAATTTCAAAGCTGAAAAAATAGTTGCCTTTTCCGTTGGTCAGTTTCGCTCAACACTTGCACCTGGACAAGTGTCGCACAGCGGGTCGAGATAATTGGAAAGTTTGGACACGAAAGTTTTGACTAAAACTGCAAATTTTGATGATTAATTCGTCACATTTTGAATTTTAAGCAGTTTTTCATAAATAAAATTTTACGAGGAAACCAATGGAACCACTTTTAGAATCTCGAAATCTTGTATAAACGAAGTTATAGGCTTTCAAAGTTTCGAAATTTTGTCCTACCTCTTCTATTGACTAGATCCACTGCACGTCAACTTAACTGAATCAGTGATTTCGAAAACACACCAACTCGGGTTTTTTTCGATTTTCACTTTTTTACGGTTTATGGTAACAGTTACGGATAGAAGCATCTGCACGCAAAAGGAGATTTCGAAATTGTAATCGGAAGTGCTCGAAACAGCGACGGGAAAAGGGAAAATTCGAGGTATTTCGTTGGAAATACCAATTTTTGGCCATTTCAAGGGAAACGGGTGACCATCCGATTATGCGGTTTTCTTTTTTCGGTTCAGTATACCTTGTACCAACAAGTTATATAAATATTCAAGCGTTATTCAGGTCAAAAAATATAAATTTTTGAGGGCAGACCATGAAAAATCAGTATCTAAAAGTCGGTGAGAACGAAAACACACCAACTCGGACATTTTTAAACGCTTAATTCTCTGTCATCAAACATGGTGTATCGATTTCAACTTGGTGCTTTACAAAGTCTCTGAGTACTTGTCCTTTGGCACCAAAAAGGTTTTTCTCAAACTAACTTCTTCGCCCGCTGCGCAGTTTTAGGTGTCTCCTAAACATTTTTCCCCCCTAGTTGGTGTGTTTTCGAACTCACTGATTCAATTTGCATCGCTGCCTGAGATCCCACGCGCGGCTCATGGAACCGCTGGAAAATACTCGGTTCAATTCCTAGTTATGTCCGTCGCGATTTTATTCACCTCGAGAGTACTGGATTTCAACCTTTTGGCGGGAAAACTTGACCTTTTGGCGGGAAAACTGGACCTTTTGGCGGGAAAACTGGCAGCGCAGAGCCTTTTTCCGCGCCATCTCATTCTCATAATCTCCGGGAGCCGTTTCGGCCCATATCAGTCCCTTAATCGGTGCCCGAACACTCGAGCTGTGAAGAAACTCCGCTCGAAAGATTTGGTCCGATAAAACCGGCCCAGCTCATCACTGGGAAAGTCGTAAAATTAACGCTGCCCTCTTAGAAGTTCAGCAACCGAACTTTTTGACGGCTAAAATGCTCGGCTCCGGGGCTTTTGCGGCCTGCATAGAATTACAATTTCAACCGAAGTTTGCCCCGACCGAACTTGCTGAGACGCAGCAGGGCGCGCAATTATTTTTTCGAGACGCATCGAGTTCTCAGTTTTCATTTGGACGTATTTATACTGAAACGGACTACACTGGGAAAAAAACACATTGGATCGAGAGTCCAGACTCTTAAAAACATCGGCAAGAAAAAGCACTCTTGATTCAATCAGATTTAAGCTTAAATCAAGGACCAAGCCTCTTAATTTGAGCGGATTTCCTTTTGATTCAAGCAAAAATCCAATTGAATCAAGAGTATTTTTTCTTATCAATGTTTCCAAGAATCTGGACTCTAGATCTAATGTGTTTTTTTCCAGTGTATGTTGCACGCAAACCTTATGTACATAGTTCCTTTTAGCGTAGATACGTCCATGTTGTGGGCGGAAGGTCGGAAAATGGGTGGTCGGCTAATTTCCAGTCAAATTCAGAGGGAAAAGAATCCAACATTTGGTAGCTTTGAATCTTTGAATGAAACTCTTTGCCTATCCTTTTTCTTTCCCTAAGGGAGCACAATTTTTACAATACAAATAATAAAATTAGACTAATAAACTTGACATTTTTTTATTTTTATGATCTCTAGGCTATTTAAGATTTATGATCCACACAGGTTTTTTTTCAACCTAAGTCTCAACTGATTTCCTGTTTTTGTAATTTTACTGTTGAGCATTTCTGAGTTTTGGTGTTTAAATTCTTCTATTGTTCGTTTATATATCTTTCGTGATGTTATGTTCGTGTCCTATGTTATGTGTAGCGGAATTTTTTGGAATTTCTAACCCCCTCCCCCCACCCTTTGCAACGCTTCGTAATGCAACCTCAGACCTCTTTCCCGTAAGGGTTCCGAAAATTGTGCCCGTTTAATAAAAACGTAATGCTCTCCTTTTTGTATTTCGTCCTTTTTGTGGTGAAAAAGCATGGTTTTTCCTCGTATTAGTAAATGTTCAAAGTGGAACCATTGAATTTAACAGAAGTTTCATTGAAATAGTCCTTTTACTGTTTGGAATTTCTTTATTGATGACGTCCTTAAAACCTCTCTTAAACACAGTGTAAATCACACGGAGTCTCCTTAAGAAAAGGCGCTTGTAAGGAACAACTTTCACTGAGAAAAGTGTTTGCATGATGATTTTTAGATATAATATTTTTTATCGTGATTCAAGCTGAGTTTATCTAGGAATAAGAAAAATGAAATGCTTCGGTTAGGCAAAAAATTATCTTAAATCGGTGGAAATTCAACACATTGAAACTACAATTTCTGACTCGAGTCAGAAACAACGCACGTACCGTTAGTTTTCCTACGCGCCTAAGTGTTTTCCAAGATGTGCAGCACTGGAAAAAAAAACACATTGGATCTAGAAGAGTCCAGACTCTTAAAAACATCGACACGAAAAAATACTCTCGATTCAATCAGATTCAAGCTTAAATCAAGAACCAAGCCTCTCAATTTGAGCGAATTTCCTTTTGATTTAAGCTTAAATCTGCTCGAATCAAGAGTCCTTTTTCTTGTCAATGTTTTCAAGAGTCTGGACTCTAGATCCAATGTGTTTTTCTCCAGTGCAATTACGCATCATCATCATTTTTCCATTCAAGAAAAAATATTTGTTGGCACACAAAAAATCATCGAGGATGACCCAAGTACCTTTCGGCCTCTTTATGCCATCATTTATACTTTCAAAGACATATTCGCGGGGTCAAAGTTTTAACAAAAATTAGTCACCACCCTTTTATCCTCATTAAAGACAATGACGTTACGAAGTTACGGGGGCCAATCATTGGTCTGGGTTACGGAGAATTCGATAAATTTTGACAAATTAGCGGAAACGCCGCTATCAGTGGCTCAATGTGCCGGCTTCGACAAATTCGTCACGTGTAAGCTGTCAAAAGGGCCGTTAACGCCCGATCGTCCCCGATAACGACTCCACCCCCCTTCTCCCCGCGGCGCCACGCTCCCAGCGAGATTACATAGATGAGTCTAGCGTTGCCCAATTTAGGAGGCTCAGAGAGATATAAAGGAGAGATATAGCACCCTCAAAACGGGGGTGGGTTATGAATAGGACGTGTTTATGCTGTAAGAAACGAAGTACCAAAATAATAAATCAAAAGAAACTGCGTGCATAGATTTGGGTGTTTCATAATTTCATACGATGGCTAACGAACAATACCGCCTATCTGCGTGGAAAACATATTGGCGCCTACAAGACCGTGTGAATACTTAACGCATTGCGCCAAACACAGTGCGGTCGGCTCGGTCAGTTGGAAACTCATATTAGCGCCTGCAACGGCTATGAATCCTGTTGATGGTTAACGAATAATACCGCCTATCTGATGATTTTGCTGAACGAAGAGAAAACTTCGCCATTTTTGTAATTTTAAGGTCAGATTCTCAATTTTTTTTTTTTTATACATTACATCGTCACCAAGGCGCTCCTCTACAGAATTGGGAAAAACTGAAATCATCAGCTTGCGTATTTTACACTGCAGAATGTGGCAAAGTCGCTGACTCATTTTTGTCAGGTAAATGGTATTGTTCGTTAGCCCTCGTATATCATGTTTTACATGGTTTTCATTTCATTTTTATTTATTTATTTTTTGTTTCACGAGTGGAGGTCTTGGGGGTTTCTGATTTTTATATTTGTATATTTTATTTCCTGGTCAAAGAGGGGGTTGGAACCACCCCAAAACGTCCGAGGCATTCTGTTTGTTTGTTATTTAGCTTTGGTTGCCTATTTCCTCGTGTTTCGTCGATTTCATAGTTTCTTTCTATGTAATAAAAATTGCAAATTGTCCTTTTAAGCGCAAATACGTCCAATTTTTGCAATACAAATACAATGCAAAATTTAAGCCTGGGGCCGAATAATCCGGGAGAAATGGGGTTTCCTCAAATACACCGATGGAAAAAAAAAACTTCAATTTTAGGAAAAGTCAGCAGTTGAATGTTGGAATCCCGTAAGTAAAAGCTTATTCCACCATTGCCAATATTTTATCAATGGAGGGTCTCTCTCTATGTGTGGCGGCCTCTGGAAGTTGGACCGCGTAGTAGCCAGGGGACATAGCTTTTGGTTAGAGAGTATTAGAATCCCTTTATACTGAGAGTCAAGACAATGTGAATCCATTTCTGATTGGTTCCCTATTTTAGGCCTTCCCAGTGTCACAAACGGGAATAAAGATTACATTATCACCGATTGCAAAGATTATAATCTGGAATAGACCAGGGAATTGCGGGTTCGGCAAGGAACAAACGGAATGAGAGAAGGAACGGAGAAAGAAATTTGAGAATGGGCCGATCAAAGAATAGGAAAAACGTTCAATTTCTGTAATCTTTATTCCCGTTTGTGACTCCATGAGGGGGTGTTGTCTTGACTCTCAGTATAAAAGGACTCTAAAGAGTATGATATCCTGTGATGAAATATATCCTTTCATGAAAGGATACATCGCTGAGTGTCTACCAATACACTTCCAGTTATCAGAGAGATCTGACAACACTCGGTGGTGATCACGCCTCAGCGTGTTATCCCGCCATCGCCGCACATTTCAAATTTCGCACACTCGAAACGACACGATTTTTGCCCGCCATCCAGATTCGCGCTTTATCGCCTCAGTCCCGCGTTCAGCTATGCCAAATTTTCCCGATTGTTTTGCATGCAAATACTCTAAATTCAAATGGACCCACGTTTTGCGATATGGGACGAATATTTGTGGCTCATCGTAGGAACAACGTATAAGTCATCAGTTTCCCTTCCTATGTACATAGTTGCTTTTATGAGGAGCTAAAAATATTAGTTTTTAATGGCAATTATATATTATCAATGGCATATTATTTATTATTCTAAGATTTTTTTATGAGTGATGGACAGGGATGTTCGAATGGATAATGTAATAATTAGGATAGTAGTTTAACAAAACATATACATTGCAATTATAAAATAAGCTAATTAGCTTTTATCTTAAAATTGTGCAGAAGTAAAAAGTTTACAATTAATTTCGGCTTAATAATTAAGGCCTTCGTGCCTTCGTGCAGATTAGTTAAAACCAAAAAGAGGTATATTATTGTTAATAATAAAAATGAATTAGCGTCTAACTAAAACCGAAAATTACCATAGTAAATTGTAAATTTCTAGTATGTTATGACAGCTAATGAAAATAGCTACCTTTGTAACAACGACTGTCGAAAGAACTTCGTAAATTTTAAAAAGACAACTCCAGAAAAATATTGAAATGTTTATTGCCCCACACCGAAAAAAAAGTGAAGTTGATTTAACATTCTGGAAGTAAACAAAGTGTGTGAGAACTTATAAAATGCTGAATTACCCACCATAGCAGTTACTTTTACAATGCTGAGATGTAAATTTAATTGCTCTGGCGGGTAATTCGGCATTTTATGAGTTCTCGCACACTTGTTTCACATCCAGAATGTTAAATCAACTTAACTTTTTTTCGGTGCAATTTTTATTTTTACATTTTGCGAAACATGAGAAGGAATCGATATTTTTCAATATCTTTCATAAATTTCTGACATTTCATGAAATATTTCACACACTCAAAAAAAGGTATAACTCTGAGACCCATAAAATATGGCTCGTAGATCCATAATTTCTAACCAAAGTGACTTACCGTCTACAGTATGGCTTTCTGAGCCATACTTTATTGGTCGTCAACCTATAAGTATGGCTCCACGAACTATATTTTATGGCTCCATGGCTCGGCCAGTAAGTCACTCTAACCATACTTGTTTTTTAAGTGCATGATATTTCAAGATTTAATTTTTCATGAATTTTTGACACCCTGGATTCCTTTTTTCTGAATACGATCCACATCACCCCTCGCTTCAGTATAGCACGAAAGTTATAACCCATCATGTCACCCTGGCAAAACACGCCGCGTTAGGCAGATACGGGTAGAACCGCCAACGTTGGAAAAAGTGACAACTGGCTCATAAGCGAACGATATTTATTGGGGTAGAGGCTCGTCCCTTCAAGAGATGTTTTTATTCCCCTTCTTGCTCCGCCCTGATGGAAAGTTCCTGAATCCTGCAGGGAACGGTAAGCGATCGCCGCGGTGTGGTGCTTTGTGAAACGCATGAAAAAGTGACGCAGAAATGCCCAAGTTTAACCAAGCTGAACGTTAGCACAAAAAAGGAGTCGACAGTTTTGGCTAATGTTAGACACGGCGTATCTTCTATTGATTGCATCACATACATAAATACATGTTGCCTCGGAGTCAAACCGCCAGCGGGCTGATTGTTGATATTGATAGACAAAGCTACAGACAAAAAAGACAAAAGGGATATAGATTTATTCTATTTGTAGAAGCGGGTGGTTGCAATAGACAAGGAAGGTAGGTAATAAGCTAACTAACTGCTACCCGCGAGAGACCCTTCATTAGTCCATCGTTTATCCCCTTAGTCTATGAGAACCACCCATTCATGGCATCAGAACATAATTTAAGTAAAATTATAGATCTCACATGAGAAGGTTAAAAAAAAAAGGTTCTTAATTTTCATTTCATTCCGGTTGAAAATGCATGTGATACTGTTCTTTTTTATTTTTTTATTTTTGCGGCCTTATTCCCATTTCAAGTTGATTTTGTATTTTTATCTCAGGCTCATTACGTCATTTTTGTTGTTTTTTAAGGCAATAATGTGCGATACAAAGATTTCATAAAATTTATGGATCGCGTTAAGCAGAAAAGAAATCAAACCACATCAGCTATTGTCAAATTTAATTGGGTAGTTCAATATATTACATAAAAACGGTTGTGCGGATTTTCGTGCAAATTTCAATGAATTTTCTGCATAGTACAAAACAAAATTTTCAAAGCAATTTTCAAAGGAATCCGCAAAAACGTTCTCTTGAAAAAAATTAAATTGCTCAGTTAAAGTCGATAACAGTTGATGTAGCTTGGTTCCTTTCTGCTGAATGCGGTTCATATTTGCTTTGATTCATGGTACTTACGTTACCAAGCTGCGGGCCGATTACTGAAATTGATAGACAAAGCTATAGACAAAGACGACAAAAGGGATGGAGGGATCCTATTGGTGAAAGCTAGTGGTTGCAATGGACAAAGGCAGTGGATAATAGACAAACTAGGTAACGGCAACCCACGAGAAACCCGACAGTTAGTCCATCATTTTCTCCCTTAGTCTATAAGAACCACACATTTCAACACGGAAAAAAATTAAATGTTGCTTTAGCATTTATACTGTTAAAAAGATGTCCGACAAATTTCAAATGCTGATTTTACATTTTAACAAATGCTAACGTAACTACGTCCACTGCAAAACGTACAAATTAAAATGTTATGTTAGCATTTTTGTATTGAAAAATCAGCATTTGAAACTTTTCGGACATCATTTTAACAGTAAAAATGCTAGATCAACATTTAATTTTTTTCCGTGAACCAATAGGATCGCTCCATAGCTCCTATGTCTTCTTTGTCTATCGCTTTGTCTATCAATTTCAATAATCGGCCCGCAGGCGTGCTCTTCGATATCGGTCGATTCCGCTCAGAGCAGTTCGATCGAAATTGGCGTCGGGGCTTTTCCCGATGAGGAAGGCACGCAACCCGAGCAGATCCGGAAAAAAGTTAAGCTCAAAGTTGGGCCGTGATCTGTGATTTATTCGGCGAAAAAAAAACCCCGGAACGCCGAAAGTTCGGATATTCCCGAAGCCAGGGGCTCGTTCAGCCAGGACAGGAGGGGGAGGGGGAGGATTTATGATTTTAAAAATCATAAAAGATACTTGTCTTGATTTACGGAGCTTCCCACACGGCTGAAGAGAGCAGAACGGACACGCATGGTTGCCGATGAACTCGAATCTAGGAATTCATAGGATTCGTAGGGTCTGTTCGAACACGCGGGCGCTGGGTTAGGAAATTCAATAAGAAAGTGGACCGAGTTTTTTCGATAGGATCCAACCCACATTAAGTTGCATCTGAGAAATAGAGTTTTGAAGTTTCATTTCTCCATAAGATTCAATGTTTTTTTTTTTTTTAATATATATATATTAAATAAAAATGTACTACTGCCCCTTACGGGACATTAATTACATAGGTGTTAAGTTTAAACTTAGAGCCAATATACAAACTAATGTTACAAGATTTTATTTTTAATTAATAAACCACATTCAGTCCTTGACCTACGCTTCTCAGTTACAATTCTTCATTATTCTCAACATTCATACATAATCATACATACTACAAAATACAAGTAGACTCAATGTAGAGAATAACCTTTAATCCCTCCTTTTAAAAAACCATTTTTTTTGTTCGACGTATAGTTTTTGGCAGGAGAAAATATACGACTAGTGGACATCAGAAACATTCAAAACTCAATTTTTTCGAAAAAGTGGGTTGGCTCATTGCTGATAAACTCGGTCTAATTTTCGTAGCGTTAATTTATTTGAGATTTTGAAAGAAGATTTTTGAAACTTAATACTTCTAGTCTATTTTATTCATTCGTTTGCTCAGTAACGAGTTGTTCTTCTGGAAAAAATTTGATGTACTTGCTTTTTTGTGTAATGTTTCGCAAGATATACGATGGTTCCCCTGGTTTTTTTTTTTGTTTTTTTTTTTGTTGAAATCAACTACTTTTAAGCTCAAAAAAATCCCTCAAAGTTCAGGCCTTCGTGGAGGAAATATCTCACTCCACGTTGAAATTCCACCTCTACTGTCTACAGCAAAAACACCGCAACTCCACTCAAAATTGTCTCCTTTTTTTCCAGCACGTACTGCTCTATTACAAGAAAATTCAATTCCCACGAAGTTGTATTGAAAAAACGAAGGACGGATATTTGTCGAGTTTTTTTGTAAAACAGCATTTTGCTAGAAAAAAATTGAAAAAGTGTTAAATGGAGATACGCGGCGTTTTCACTTTGAACGGAAGCTATCTAGTCAAACTCCATTGAACAAGGGAGAGGAAGCGCGTTGAGGACGGCGCAGAGATACAACTATTCGTACTCGATGGATGTCCGTGTTGCATATGCAAAAATTAAAGGCGCGATGGTGAGAGGCGTGAACGCGCAATGCTTCGCTCTATGTTGCTAGTGAGGTATCGCTCAGAGGCGTGACGTGCTTTGTGATATATCGACTGATCTACCATTTAAACCTACAGATATATCGATAAACAGGGTGTTTGCAACGAACACCTCAATCGATTCTTAATACTTATAGCTTCAAACGGGTAAATATCGGTATTCGATCACCCACGCTTTGCCACTGATCGCTATCATGCGGAGATTGATAAGGAAAATAAGAATTGGACCACATTTTGCAATTTGGAACTATAAATTCTGGCCCGGTTTACAAACAACGTATGTGCCATTAGTTTCCCTAGGCACATAAAGGTTTTTTCAGATGAGCCAGAATTTATAGTTCTAAATTGCAAAATGCAGTCCAATTGATATGTATCGATAAGGAGAAGGATCATTAGTATTTTCAATCCGCATATCACTGAGAGAAATAGACATGTGTCTATCAATACATAATTCATTTTAAAATAAGGTAAAGGAATTAATGAGTTGTGGAAATTTCGAACTTTATATTTTTAATAATAACGATATTCCTTGTTCATAAATTAAAGCTGTGTAACATTATGAGGAGTGAGTTTAGCAAAGGAAAACCAAGTTTTTTTTATATTTTTTTATTTATCTGCCGTGCTATGGGAAAACGCCTTATGAGCCTTCAGGCGTTGCCAAATTTCCTCTAACAAATCATTAAAATTCAAGAAAACTTGTGAACATTTTTCTTTCAATTTCTCGGGTAATTTTGTTTGTCAATTGATCTAAAAAGTCTGAAAATTTAAAGGAAAAATATCCACAATTTTCCTCAAAAATCAACATTTTAATTTGGCAACTCTCAAATGTTCATACGGCGTTCTTCCTTGGCAAGGTAGTCAGTAGTCTACCTCATGCGCTCTTTCTTTCTTCTTCCATAAAAAAAGTATTACTATTATTGCCTGACATGGCAACGCTGTCTTACGCCGCTTCCGCAGGAAAAATCAATTGGGAACCGAGTTGGAAAGGATATCCAACTGCGAATTGGAGTTTTATTAATAAAGGCCACGTTAGCGAGGATTTAGGACAGCTTTCGAGGACCTTTTTATTCGCGTTATCAGCATGTGTGAGTGAGCGTTACGAACCCAAAATATCGCTCTGCATGGTGACGCCAATGCTTTGTCACTCGAAACCGAGGTCCACCCTTCGGGGACAGACAACACAGGTTATGAGGTCCTGGTTATAGCTGGCTTGTCGGCCTCCTATGGTGTAGTGGTTGTAGCGCTTGCTCTATGATCGGGAGGTCCCGGGTTCGATTCCCGGCCAGGCGACCCGAGTTTGATGGTCTCAAGCAATGGTTGCCTGGGACTGGTTCAGTAGGGACGGAGGGGGGATGGGACTTAAAGCGTGGGATTAGCCCTTGNAAAAAAAAAAAAAAAAAAAAAAAAAAAAGAGGAACTTACATGGAACCAAGACAACTTTACGTAAACAATAATTAATTCTCATTTATATGACCATCCAGAATGGAAATGTTGCATGTGTGAGGAATTTGCGATTTGACTATTGCTTTTTACGTAAAAGTTCACGAGAAACAAAGCGTAATAGTGAAGTTATTGAGATTATTTTAAAGTTTTAAAACACTTCGATTACAGATTAGAGAAAATTATTTAATAAGGTTTGATTGGAACAACACCATTTTAATTTTTAAAATTTGAATTAGAACCAAGGTGTTGTGTGAATATTTATTTATTACTGAGGCACCTTTATCGGTGAATTTACCAGTGCACGTAGCCACAATCAGCTGATTCGAATGTTTACGATTTTATCAGGAGTAACGCTCTGAACTATTTGACTTTCTCATAATTTCAACTTTTTGCACGATGTCCACGATGTATATGTATATTGTTAAGCTTGTGACAACTAGTGTATAGTAACTGTGATATATTTATGTTCCGATGAATATGTACTCCAAAGATGGCGTAAGCCGAAAGGTGCCTTAGTAATAAATAAATATTCACACAACACCTTGGTTCTAATTCAAACTTTAAAAATTATTTAGTTTAATTTAAAACACTATATTTTCACTATGGACATATATTAGAAAATCAATGATTATTAAATAAAAACTTTATAAAACATAGCTTCTAACTATATAGAAGTAGAGAAAATTCACTAAGTTTTCGGACTAAGTAAAATAAAATTTAGTAGCGCAGCATTCTTGCAATTTTTAATTGGTCATTAAAGCGGCAACCCTGCATGTAAAACCCATCAAATGACCGTCGGGGTTAAGGGGGGATTTGCGGCTAGCCTCAGCTCCCCCTTCCTCCCGGTCCCCCCGGCTGGACCATTTGCGCGGTGGTGAGTGCTGATTTACGGCAATGGGCGGTGCGACTTCAGGTAATCCCATTCATTAAATTTTGACTGATGAGTGATTAATTCTCGGTTTATGAATTGGCTCATTGCGCACCCCTCCTATGCCGGTTCCCCTGGAGGAGAGGGGGGCGATATCATTGATGTCAAGCAATGATCTTTTGCGTTTTAGCCGAAGTATAATGAGCGGCGGTGTCAAGTCTTCGGAGAATGCCCGCACTTCGGTTCGCACGAACTTCAAATACATGGCATACAAACGTAACACAACTTTGTGTGAGGGATAGTTTAATACTTGTGCCTCGGGAAAGATGACGTTGATGGCATTGAATCGAAATTGTTTTGGTATTTTTTTTTCTTCTGTAAAAGAAACAATAATGCGAGGGGGTCCAAAAGAACCATGTTCACAGGTTCACCGGGGGGAGGGGGGGGCGGCTTCACATGTTTGTCGATCGATTCAAGGGTTTGTCAATTCATACACGGGTTTGTCGATCGATTAACGAGTTTTTCGATCGATTCACGAGTTTGTCAATCTATTTACGGGTTTTTCAATCCATTCACGAGTTTGTCGATCGACTCACGTTTTTTGTCGACCGACTCACAGGTTCGTCGATCGACTCATGTATTTGTCGAGTTAGGTTGACGATTTGGTTTTTTGATCGATTTATGTCGATCGAATCGACACCGGTTTTTTCATAAATTGTCATACAATTGTCATAATTTGTCGATCGAATCGGAGTCGATCGATTCTTGTCAATCGAATCACGATGTCGATCGAATCCATACCCTCCAAGTAAAGCCCATCTCTTGAGTCCGGGACGTCAGCGTCTTCCCGTAACTTGCATCACTTTTGAAACACCCTGTCGTGACGAAAAATGTTGCTTCCATGCAATAGCACTTCACTGGCACTGGCACCTTGATCTGCAGTCTGCAGCCTCATTGAACCCTCTAAAAGTCCCAGAACGCACCGCGAGTCGGACTGATTGATCACCGTTGCATCTCCGTTCCTCGAACAAGATGATCGACGGGGATTCCTACTTCGGGTTGTCAAATTTCATCGGAGAAAAAATACCGTAAGTGGAGATCTGCGGGCTGATTATTGAAATTGATAGACAAAGCAATAGACAAAGAAGACATAAGGAGTAAAAATTAATCCTATTGGTTGAAATGGGTGGTTCCAACCGACTGAGGGAGAATATGATGGACTAATTATCGGGTCTCTCGTGGGTTGCCGTCTGTTAGTCTATCACCTAGTCCTTTGTCCATTGCAACCACCCTCTTCCACCAATGGATCCCTCGATATCTCTTTGGTCTCCTTTGTCTATTGCATTGTCTATCAATTTCAATAATCATCCCGCTGCGAGTTGATTATTGACATTGATAGACAAAGCGATAGACATAAAAGACGTAGGAAACATGGAACGATCCTATTGGTTGAAACACATTGAAAAAAAATTACGAGTTATATAGACACACCGTCCATGGTGGGCTCGGAATCCGAAAGTTCCGGATACTGGATCTGTAAAGCTGATTTTGCTCCGGGTGCTACGCCCGGAACGCGCGGCGGTATGTCTATATAGCTCGTAAGTACAACTTCCGAGACCGGCGTTTTTTTTTTTTTTTTTTTTTTTTTTTTTTTAAGTGCGTGTGGTTTTTATAGACTAAGGGGGAAAATTATGGACTAACTACAGGGTCTCTCATGGTTTGTTGTTAGTTAGTCTATTACTTACTTCGTTCGTCCATTGCAACCACCGGCTTTCCTCAACAGGATCGCTTTATTTTCAGTTTGTCTTCTTTGTCTTTCGGTCCGCTGACACAAAAATCGATAACTATATGAAAGTTGAGAATGAGCCGCAATGAGTGTGCCCCAGTAACAGGGATCGCGATAAGTTGCGATTTGATCGGAAAATGTATCGCAAGTCTATTGACACCGATTTATTGCAACAGTTTCTCCATGTTATTTTTATCTTTAACGTTATTGCAACAGTATCGAACAAAAAATTGTGATAAATTGCGATTTCATCGCATACATTTGCAATGGATTTGCGATTTTATCTGCGGCGATCTATCGCAATATCATCGAACAAAAAGTTCAAAGTGCACGTCACATTGGATCTTGATCGCGTGGAAAGCTAGTTCGCCTTCATATTTTTGTGTATGCAACGTGGACATCCGTCAAGGCCGAATAGTTGCATCCATGAAGAAAACTTTTACTCCTTAGTCTCCTGCGTGGCATTTCGTTTGAATCGGCAGATTTTACTTACAATCTGGCAACTGCCGCGTAAGACAAATCGAAAATCTCTGAGATCTATGATGTAATAATTGATAATTGTCAGTGTTGAGGAGGAACTCTTTTAAAAGAGGTTCAAGTATACTTTGCGCCTAGTGCATCGTTCGGTCTGCAGACTGGCAAACCGTTTTTATTTCACGGTAACATCTGGAAGTTTCAGCAGTGAAGTATTCAGTTTCAGTGACGTTCAGTCAGAACTTCAGCCTAAACAGAATCAGTGCCAATTGTCGTGTTGACATTTTGCCTCCTAAGTTTTGAAGATTTCCAAAATAATTTTTTCGATTGAATTTACATTATTTCGCCTCGGCTACACTCTCACAAAAGCCAAACTTTAAAGTTTTGTGAACCCAAAAAACCTTAAAAATCGCCGCAAAAGGCATTCTCCTAACTTTAAAATTAGAAAAGATATATCGCGGATAAAAATATTAAAAATGGAGCGAGGTTTCGATTTTGACTTTGACTTAATTTATGTCGAATTCTAGGGACGTGCGTGAAAGTTTCTATAATTTTTGAAAGCACGATTTTAAGGTGTTTGTTTGAGTGTTATTGGTCTACATACTCAATCATTAAACTTGCAAAGAAGAAATATCAAAATGGAGGCGGGATTTGATTTTGATTTAGACTTAATTTTCATAGAGTTTTAGGGTAATTGGTAAAAGTTCTTATTATTGGCGGAAAGTGTAAACTTAAAGTGCTTGTTTGTGATTCACGTGCTAATGGTCGACCTTGCTATACTTGTTTAAGTGGTTTTATTTTGACACGATTTAAGTTGAATTTATCATTAAAAAAATAAATTAAATATAATAGAAATTTAGAAAAATTCTCTGTTAATCGTGAAAAAAATAATATATTTTTACGATAACGATCTTTAAAGAAATAAAAATGTGTGAATACTACGAGTATTTATTCATCGAGTTCTGAGTGTAACTGAAATTCAACACAATGTTACGTTGAGTGACTCTACCAAGGAACATGTGCGACGACTACGATCTATTTCGTTGAGTTCTAGTGAAATTCCTTTATTACAACTCCCTCGTGACACGCCCGTTGATCCTCGAAAATGTGTTCACAAAATGAAACTGTAAACTGCAAAACACTCTCAACAGTGCCTGACCTCGAGGTATTTCAAATATAATTGTGTCATTTTTGAAATGTTAAGAATATTGTATTTTGCTTCTTAATTTTATATATTTCCCGTCATTTATCTATTTTTACAAATAATAAACTCACGAGTTCAATGCAATCGGCGCATGATTGAGAAACTCAGGGAGAACACCATCCATTCCTTCAAAAAAGAAACTATTGATTAATTTTTCTCATTTTATTGATTTTTAGGAACACAAGGAAACCGGGTTGAACATTTCAGGCAATAATTTCATACATTTAAACATGTGTTCAAGTTCATGTACATATGATAGCAAAATTTCCGCAAAAAAGTAGTTTTTGGTACGGCCACACCAAATAAATTCAAGTATTTTATAAGTGCCACAGAAGATAAGCTGTCTTTAGTTAAGCGTTGAAACTAAATCTGAGAATAAAAATGGCGGATCTTCTGTAGCACTTTAAAAAGGTGTGCTCTTCAAATAACTCGTAAAATAAGTCAATGACTGTGGAAATTCAAGTGCTACTATCAAAGAGCCCTTTGCGGGTAATTTTTTTAAAAAAAAAAAAACGAATTGTGATATTTTTCAAGGATACTTCCGAGTTTAATGATTAAATCCTGCAATTACTTAGAAAATAAATTAATGGAGTCTCTAATTACGTGATTGGATCAAAAAATTATGATGGAGAATTCATCATGCTTATCAGGGGCCGACCGGCGCTTAAAAATTAGGGAATAACGGCCCTTGGTGCTTTTGGACCGGTTATTTTTAATTGTGTTTTCAGCCGAGTGAGCTAGAAGACAATTCAATCCGAAAGTGACCTAAATGGACCGCGTTCAGTAGAACCAAACCACATCAGCCATCGCCTAACTCAATTGGACAATTTAATTTTTTACATGGAAATGATGGTGCCGATTTATGTGCAAATTTCAGTGAATTTTCTGCATAATACAAAGATAATTCCTTAAAATTTTCAACGGAATCCGCAAAAAAGTTCTCTTGTAAACAAATAAATTGCACGGTTAAATTTGACAATAGGTGATCCTGGCTTCATTCATTTCTGCTAAACGCGGCCCAACTATCGATCGGATTCGGATTTTCCCCGATTCTCCCGCCTTCTTATCCGCCCATAATGTTTATTTGGTTTGCAATTTGAGAATACTGATTCAAATTGCTTATCTGTTACAGCAAACACGACAGAGGACTCCACGACAAATTCGCAACCTCCTCCTTGTCCTCAGGAAGTATGTGATACGGAGAAAGGAGATGGATCTCGGACGGGACCCCAGTTTCTGGCGGCGGGAATAGGTAAGATTTCAAGTTTTAAATTTCCTAAATTTTTGCTGCACGATCATTGGTTATCTATAAAAATAGGATTTTGAATTTATATTGTGGCTATAAAAAAAATTTTAACGGGCCCGGTTAAAGTAACGTGGCAGAGTCTTCAAAAGCAACGTCGGGTATTTTTCCCCGATTTTATTTAGATCATTTTATGAGTCAGAGACTGGATATATTAGACCTATGAACTTTTCCCAGCTTGTTTTACTGCAATTTTACCGAAGGTAAATGTTATTTTTAAAAAATAGAAAACTTTCCTTTCCTTGTGAATTTTACAGCTCTTTTCCGGGATACATTTGTAAAACTCACAAGCTGTTTTAAACACGTTTTTTATGGTCCTTTGCTGGACTTTTTTTCTTTGGCGAGATAATATTTGTTTGAAAAGTTTCTTGTTATGTGCCAATAAGTTACAATAATCAAAACATGATTTGATTATCTGTAAAACTAACCAATTCTTTCCTTTCCTTTTTTTAAACTTTTATTCGGAAAAAACTTCAGAGTATTAATTATTAACCAATTTGTTTCAGTGTCACTGACCGGGTTCCTGATGGGTGAGATGGTCTCGTGGTCATCTCCGGTTACCCCATTACTCATAAAATCCCACAGAATAACCAAAGATGAGGAGTCGTGGATTGTGTCAACCGTTAACTTTGGTGCCATCATCGGCTGCTTACTCGCCGGATACGTCAACAAATACGTCGGCAGAAAAACCGTTCTAGTGAGTAGTTCAAACATCCTCCACAGCAGCGCTGCTTACTTCAGCTTTTTTCAGCTTCAGCCATTTTTTATGCAGCTTTTATCCGCTGAACACGTTCTCTATCATACAGTGCTTTTGTAATTAGATCGAGTCGATCACTTGAATTTAGTCATTTTACAGACGAAAGTACGTACCGCATTACAAGGTTGCGAAATTGATTCGAACAATTCAATATTTGCTTGAATTTGACTTAGCAATTTATGTGATGAATTTCACTAATTTTTGCGTGTGATTAGATTGGTGACATTTTTAATCAAAAGTTTCCTGTTCAAACGTGCGACGGACTGCACAAGATAAAATGATTGAAAAGTTGAAAAAAATTAAAATTGGCCACTCGATCACTTCACCAGCTTATTAAAATTTAAAATAATCATGCCAGTTTCGAGAGCTTGGTCTCATCATCTGCGTAGTCAGTAATCACTGATGATGAGACCGAGGTCTCGAAATTGGGCCGACGATTTTAAATTTTAATCTGTGAGCAAGTGAGTGACCGATTTTAATTTGTTTTTACTTTCTAACTATTTCCTAGTAAAAATAAAAAGTTAAGAGTGAAAATTTTGTAACATTGAAATAGAGTTACGCACCTTTGCTTGAAAATCGAAAAATAGTCGCATGATAAATATTTATTTAATATTAACCCACATATAATATTACTAAGAATTTCAACAACTGTCTTTCAACATGGAATCATGATGATTATGATTAATTTCATACATTAAATAGAATTTGTTCGCAGAAGTCAATGGCTAATTATTATGAGTGAAAATACCCACGTCCGGTTAAAAATGAACTGACGAATGAGATACAAGAATCGAATAAATGAACTTCAGTTATCGCCTGTATTCTGCTTTTTTGCTTTGTGCAAAAGCGATTATGCCTTTATTTTGAACAGAGGCAGAATAACAGGTCGGCAATTTTATAATCAACGATAAACAAGTTTGACGCATTTCCGCAAAAAGGTGATTGTCCAGCAACTAAACGGCGCCAGAGTTTAATCAGCAAAACATTGCTAAAATAATAACGAAACTTACAGAGTTTTGTAAACAATGGAACGATTCCCGTTCAATATTTCGTTAACTTCCGGCCAAACTATCACAAGCGCCATGCGACGTCTCAAAATTTCCGCCGCCGTTTTATTTTTTTACAGATACATTTTTGATTGAATCTGTTTGAAAATTTCACTGAATTTCATCGGCAGCACTAGGAAAATTCAGTGAAATTTTCCGACAGCTTCGTTCAACAATTTCTCTGTAAAAAAATAACATGGTAGTGGACATTTTTAAACGTCACATGGCGCTTGTGATACTCTGGCCGGAAGGTGATAATTTATTGACTCGTTTTTGTTCAGAAACGCAATATTGTAAAATTCAGACTGGTTTATTATTGTTTTAAATCGGCGCATCGATAGTAAAATTAATGCGGACCAAAGTGACAAGACATCAGACTTACTTTTTTTTTTTTTTTTTTTTTTTTTTTTTTTTTTTTTTTTATCAATCGATTCTTTACCCCACCTTCAAATGGGAATGTAGCGATAATCGATCATTCACGCCCGGTACCTTCAGAAGATGAGCCTTCGTGACGTAATCAATATCAATCGGGTTCAAGTTCAAGCTATACAAACGTTGATGAAACGCAAACGCGACCTCAAAGGGTGGTCAGTTATCAGTCTCGGGTCAATTTACAGCGACACACAGTGGATCGAGTCAATCAGACAGACCGGACATGAAATTTTTTAATAAAACTGCAAATTGTGATGGTTCATTCGTCACATTAAGGAGGCTAATTTGGCCCTAACTTTGGTTTAAAATTGAAACAGCCTAGAATAATGTCGATTATGGTCAAAGCGACTCTTATTCATCTACCCTGTGATAACTTGTCCTCATTTGAGGTGTTTTTCAAAGGTTTTTACCTGATTTACCAGCGCAAATTAGTGAAGTTTTGCAGTTTTCTCGAATAATTGCTCATTTTCAGTCCTAAATTAGGTTGTTTATGTATGAGCACAAGTGACTACCATTTTCTCCTTTAAAGATATTGTAATGGGTGTACTAAAGATTAACATATTCGAATATGAAAGTGGTAGACGCTTGTGCTCATACATAAACAATCTAATTTAGGACCGAAACTGAGCAAATATTCGAGAAAACTGCAAAACTTCACTAATTTGCGCTGGTATATCAGGCAAAAACCTTTCAAAAATACCTCAAATAAGGACAAGTTCTCAGAGGGTAGATGATTAAGAGTCGATTTGACCATATATGACATTATTCTAGGCTGTTTCAATTTTCGACAAAGTTAGGGCCAAAATACCCTCCTTAATGGAACACATCCTTTAACATTAACTGTTCTCCTCGCTATTAAAGCAAAACTAATGGAACGTCTTTTGAAAACCTCAAAGTTTTGTATGGACGGAGTATAAGTATTTAAAATTCCTAAATTCTATTCCTCTCCTATTGACTCGATCCACTGTGCGACGCGATAATTTGTCGGGCGGACTAATTATGACAAAATTAAAAGTACACCGCCGGATCCGGAACTCGAATCGGTCGGCGGCTGATTGGCTCCTTTGATGGACCGTTGCACGCTTTCCTAGAAAATAGGGCTCAATTTGCCTGATCCAATGGACCGCTAATCCCTGACGTCAACCTTTTGATTCGCTTTTGTCCGTCCCGGGCTCCCGATCCGGCTAGACCGGATTAATCAACGTTTATTCTGCCGCTAGGATGACGTTTCCGCACAAAACATCCAGTTTTGACATTCCCGCACGGAAAACCTCGATTTACGCTTCCGCGCGCGTTTTCCTATGGATGTTTTTCCGCCTTGCGATTGAGGGTTACGAGTGCTGAAATTTGAGGGATTTACACTGGAAAAAAAACACATTGGATCTAGAGTCAATGCAGACTCTTAAAAACATCGACAAGAAAAAGTACTCTTGATTCAATTAGAATCTAGCTTAAATCAAGAACCAAGCCTCTTAATTTAAGCGGATTTCGTTTTGATTCAAGCAAAAATCAGATTGAATCAAAAGTTTTTTTTCTTGTCAATGTTTCCAAGAGTTTGGAATCTAGATCCAATGTGTTTTTTTTTCCAGTGTATCTTGAAATGGGAACCACTAAGTAAACGGAGTACGGAAATTCCTCCAATTTCTAAACTGAAGAAGTATCGGAAGAGTTTTGAAAGAATTATTTAGTTAGCCAAACAAAAGCAGAAGTGGAAAATGCCGACAAATGCTGTCACAAAACCCAAAGATATAGAATGAAGAACAACTTAATCAGCCAAAACACTTAATAAAATCACAACTTAATTTGGGGAAAGGCTGTAAAACACAGAATATAAATAAAAAACAAGCAGTAAGCTCCAACGCATTCGCGTCGGAAAGCGGCTCTGGCGACGGTAGAATAAATATCAATACGGTATGAATAAATTGCTCCATTTAAGAATCAAAACAATATCGAATTGCGATAAATTACACGGATAAGATAGGGCTATGTCCTGTCGTAAGCGGCGACATAGAGTCGATGTCATTTCAATAATCGCCCCGATGGCCACGATAGTTGTTAAACGTTTACGGTTTCCTTGGTAACCTTTGTTTGCTATCAGCTGATATCGAGTAATATGCCTAGGACGCTCCAACCACTGCATTCTTCCAAAAAACCGCGAAAACTTTAAAATTCAAAATTTCAAATTTTGAACGTAAAGTACAAGTTTTGAATTATTGACTGTATCACCATGATTCCAAAAATACACTACACAACATAGCATTGGCTAACAATAAAACAATATGCAATAAAATAAAGTCATGACAAGGTACATAGTCGAAAATGGCGCCGATTCCCATCAACCAACGCGCGGTCTCTCCAATGTAACATGGTCCATTGATACTCCCCAGCTGGGACCGTCCGGAATAGCAGCTCTAGTGCAAGCACCAGAGCCGCTAAAAAGCCAGAAACGTTTCGAAATTTTACAATTTCACTATCAAACGCTGCGTCATTAGTTTTTCGGTGCTTTGATTTTGCTGCACTGGGCCGAGTCTGTTTACCTTGCAATCAGTCTATGTCTCGGAATAATAGCGAATCAATGATTCGTTTTTATATTTTTTTCTCCGGTTGATAATTAAATTGTAACATTTCGAAACATTTTTGGGTTTTTGTATTCCTCCTCTGTTTTTTGCAGCCTTTCCCCAAAATTAAGCTGTTATTGTATGACGTCACAAAGCGATTAATTTTCCCACTTCGGAAATTTCGTTTTATACTTTCAACATCCGAAAATGTAAACATAATATCTCTTGTGGTGTTCGTAGGTCAGTGTTCAACACTAACTTTAAACACTAGTGTTCAACACTAATATTTTTCGTTAAAACTGCGTTCACCTGTTACGCGGACAATAATAACTCTAAATAGGTCCGTTGAGAATAAATATGGGTTCAAATAACTTCAAGTAGTAGCTATCGACTGGTTCAGTAGGTTTTAAACATATTTGATATTTCTTTAAAAACACCCACTGAACACAAGCCGTCAATTCTTGCATTTTCAAGCAGTTTCCGCGACGGGCATCCGGCATATTGTGTCTCTTAACATTTAGGATACAACTATTCGTACTTCATGGATGTGCGCGTTGCATAGCGACAATTTGAAGGCGTTTTGGTTCTTGCCGTATGACCCGTAACGACAGCAGTGAGCTCCATTTGCCGCTTCCGACTATTAAAGTGGCGTGCGGTGTGCCCACCTACGGCAGTTTCATAAATTACCAAAAATGATTGAATAATGTCATAAAACTCTTCAGAAAAACTTATTTTTTCCCTTACATCTTCACAGACGCAATATCTAAAAAGGATTCACTCACCGTAATTTTCAAAAGTTTTTCCAAGAGTCTCTTCAAAGCGCTTTTTAACGATTGCTTTTGGAAGAAATGCATTTCCCAGCCACAGACCAGAAACCGTAACCCCTTTTCCGATCTCGCCAGACTATCCTCCCCCCCCCTTTCATTTTCTGCGTGGATGGGAACGCGATAAATTCTCGATCGAGCGGATAACAGGTGGACTCAGAAACTACCAGATTTACGGTACCCGTCAGGCTCTCGGCGCTATCTCGCGGATTAAAGGTAAATCCCCGAGTTCACAAATCACGGAGCGACACCGTAATCGGGCAACTTTTAATTGATTTTCGAGCCGTAAACAGCGCACCTAATAGGGCTTCAGCTGCCCTTTTTTTAACGACGAGCACTTAACAGCGTCGCCTTGTTTCGTGGATTTTTCATGGTTTTGCTGGAAGAACAAATGACCGCTGCACACGATACGACTTTAAGCATTCTGATTGTTTTTCTCATTAGAATCTCACGTGAAATACGATTTGTACAGCGGAAATGGAGCATTTGCCCACAAATTTGTTATCGCTTCATCTGAAAATGATAGATGAGCTAAATTCGCAGTATTTTTTATATTTTTTTTCTGATTTGGGAAGTAGTATAAAAAATCGTTTAAAAGTGAGAAAATGCTCCGCCTAGTGACGTCACCTATCGGCATTTTTCATTTAAACACTTGCATTTTGGGAGATTCGATCCTTTGGTCATATATTCTCATACAGTTTTTTTTTTTTTTTTTTTTTTTTTTTCAATTTATGAATCATGGTATCATGGATATCCTCCAGTTCAGTTCACTCTATGCTTCCCACTTAAACACAAAATCCATCAAAATTCAGACACCAGTAAATTCTCCATTATGAAAAGTCACTACAAATCAAGATGTGAATGTATTTCGATGTATAAACTCAAACTTTTCCCTCATAGAAAAAAAGATTCCTCTACTTGGGTCGAATTGCACACGCAACTTTATACCGTGACAGTCTTATTCGCGTTATGAAAATATAAAAACCTCAGTATCGACGCCTTGGCTCAGCTATTGCTATTGCACGTTATTTACACTTTGAACGACACAGGACACGGAAAGAAAGGGTCAGGGGTTATCCCCTAAAATTGTGGTACTAACCCAATTTGTTGGATGATATGGATATTTCTAATTAATTGTAGTAGTTTACCGCAACTCAAGTTAGGGTAGTACCGCAAAATTTGAGTTGGTTACCTAATTCATTGGGGTGTTACCATAATTAATTGGGGTACTACCACAATTAATTGGAAATGTTCATATCATCAAACAACCTCGTGCTTTTTTTTCCGTGGACGGAGAAGGAACACCGCTCTTTGGGAGGTCAGCCAGAACAAGCATAGTGCGAAATTCGATTCAAGTAGACTCTCGTTTTTTATGAGCAGGAGATTCAAATTTTTCTTGACCAATGCTAAATAAGAAAGTTATATTATATTTCTTGGTTCGCGGTAATTTTTAATGCGCGAACCGTGTTCTACGTGAAGTTTGGAAGAGGAAACATGTACCAGAATGCTTAAACGTTTAACTTGTCTAGTGGTCCATTGTGAGGATGCTTGCCAATTCCCTCAAAAAGTGCGCTTTTGCAAAAAACTACAAGGTATTCTGGACATATTTATGATAAAAGAAACTGTATGTATGTTGCACGCAAACCTTAAGTAAATACTTAATTTTAGCATAAATACGTCCTTCTGATGGTCTGAGAGTCGGACGATATTTAGTGACAATTTCGTGAAACAAGTTTTGACCACTCAAATTGATAGCCTTACATGGACTGACATAGAAAACAGTCGTCTACAAAATTGTAGCGTGTAGTGTGTGCCATTACGTGGCAGATAAAGATTTTCCATGTCAGCGCATATTTAAGCGGTCAAAACTTGAAACACGATTTTGTCACTGAATATCGTCTGGTTCTCAGCTTATGAGTTCCATCTACAAGCTCCCATTCCTGAAGAATATGCGGCCGTTGTGAACAGATAAAATGCAGAGAAAATAGAGGTATGACTTGGAATTTTGTTTATGATTTTGGCTCTTGCTCTATTGATGAAATCTTTAAGTGCTGAAACCCCTTACTTAATTTGTGGAGACTACTTTGTGAGAAGTTTTAAACCGCGGTTGATAAATCGCCTTATTGGCGAAAAGAAGATAACTATTCACGCGAGTATACTTTTTTGCCTAGCCTACAATTGGAAGGCGCATTTTGCCCAGTCGATTTTCGTCGATGTCTGGGTTAAGTCACTGCACTGCCTCCTAGAGAGGTTGTAGATATTTCTTAGCCTTCCTATTGTTCAACTTGCTCATTTCTCTCACAAACCAATTTTTCTTAAGTTTTTTGAGACCAAAGTCAATTTCCGCAGTAATAGCAAGTTGAAAAGTCATGGATCTTGAAACGAAGTAATTTTTATTGTAAAATTCGTCAAACGAAACAAAAAATTAAAGTCTGATGGATTCTGTTTTTCTGTTATTTTATTAGACAAATTTGTACAAAAACACCTGGGTTTTCAAACATTTGAGGATTAAGTGACCTCGGGTTTTCAAAAGTTATTTGCCTCAAGCTGATGGGCAAATCTTTAGGATCAGACTCACACTCAATTTAAAATATTAGAATATTTTAAAAATAATATTAGTAAAAATTTAAAAAATAATATTAGTGCATTAAAAGTGTGAAAGCTTTGATCTAGCAAACAAACGTCTACGATTAATAAGCCTTGGGCTTCTGAAATACCTATTATAAAATCGTGTTTCTTTCAAACTAAAAGAATTCTTAACAGTAATAAAACATGTAGACGAAATATTTAAATACGTAGAAGACCTACGTATAAAAAGATTCCCTTCGGTATACGTGAAAGACAAAATTTTAGGCTCACATTGAGCTTGTAAAAATACATGAACAATTTAAAGCACCAAATAATTGATTTTGATTTACAGGTTATGAAGCGCACAAATTACAAACATGTTTTAATAAAATGCAAGGTATGACACAAAAACCAATATAACATATTCTCTCTAACATTTATTATTTGTAAAATTCAAATAGAGACATTTATAGTTTCGCATTGGACTGTTTTTCCTTCTATAAGTCATGCCCCTTGAAGAAACCAATAATGAGGCTACCTCATCATCAATCATGTGTCAAGTTTCTGTTTTGTAGATACTAACAATAATTACATCACAACAATTTAAAAAAATAAACTATATTTTCTCGCGTATGATTCATACCTAAATTGAATTAAAGCATTATCGCATTAGGCTAGGAACTGTAAAATAGGTCATAAAACATACGCGGAATCTGTAAGGTATCAATGAGGGGGAAAAAAGGTTAATCACTAACCAGTCTCAATTTTGAGATTGGACTTCTCTCCGTTTAGAAGCGAAATCAATGCACCTACAATTTTAGCGCACAAGTTCAGAGACATGAGAATTAAAAAAATATATATATTTTTCCGTGTAGAGGAATAATCATAAGCCATGGGCCACAAGGAAAATAATCATTACAAGTATCACGGGAAATCTTTTCGTTGGACTGAAGGCACAAATTTTAACAGGTAGGTATTTTGAATTTTTAGCATTCCCTACAGCTCAGTTGAACAAACTAAACTGATTTTGAAATATTTTAAAGTGATAGTTTTCATATACACACTGCAAACACATTTTTGTTAGAGCTTATTTTTTTTCTTTCCTTCGATATAATACTTAGTAACTCATAGGTAAGAGATTGCTGATCATTTGAATTTATTTAAAAAACCGGGCCAAAAACCATGAGGACAGGAACTCCGAATGATGACCTAATATATAATAATAACTTTTAGAGAGTAATCCTTAAGAGTAGTTTAAAAGTATTTTTTAAGTATCAATTTCGATTGTTCTTCTGGCTGATAAATGCTTAGGAAACATAACACCTAATTCAACAATATTGATGACATTTTTACAGAGTACTCAGATTATTTTGTTTATATCGATGGCCAGAGTGCGAAACCACGTATCTCCTTTGCGATGTTTCATAATCTCCGCTCTCATTTTATTTCATCGTACGGAAACAAGACAGTTATAGATTGAAATTTATACGAGATATTCCTCTAACAGAGAGGAAAAATTAAGGAAATTTTCAAGAAATTGCGTTAATCAGCTTTCCAAGGAAAAAATAAAGTATGACAGGAAGTCTGCAACGTCACAAACAAAGATACGTGATTTTGCATTTTGGCCATTTAATACCCATCTTCATGACGTTTCTACGAGTTTTTCACGATTTTTTTTTTTCAAACGATCACTGCCACCGGAAAAATTCCCCGTTCCATTTTATTATGTCCAAAGCATGCGGCATGAGCTACGGAAGGTTTCAAATAAAACTACGAACAATCACAAACACATTCAGCGCAATCAGCGCAATCAGCGCAATCACCTCCATCACAACATCCATCACCGCAACAATCACCATTGCTTGCATGACTTCCACCGCCCCCACAACAGTCACAAAATCCATCATGATCACTTGCTCCATCCCCGCCACTGCTAACAGGCAAAAAACAACCCTCACAACATCCATTGGAACTATTTCTAACCCCAACATCGGAGTCATCATCAGATGAGCAGCAACATTTCTGACATACATGACACGTGCACCAAATACAGAGACATGTTCTCCCAGCTTGGGTGCAAAGCAGACAACCAAGGAGCGCAAAGATTATGAACAACGCGCATGTGACCGCGAGGATTTGCATGGTGTTTGGAGCTGCAGTTTGCATCATTGCCTCGGGCGTAGGCGCTGAACCCCACAAGCCTCCTCTACATCTGATATTCTTAACGAGCATCTCGATGGTGTCACTTGTCAGTAGTATCTGCTCATCTACTGAGTCTTGTGAATCCGTCAGATCCAATAGAGTGTCGTTTTTTAATAATTTCACAGCTCCAACCAGTTTTTGATAATCCTCTTTTCTACTTAAAAACGATCCGATCATGCTCCCCGGTTGCTCGCTACAATTGCACGAACAACTGTCGAGCGTTTTACAAGAATTTCGAGTACTGGCGAATAGTGTCTCTCTGTTGTCAACGCTCTCTTGGTAGTCTCCAAATGTCCCCCTTTTCGGCCGTCCGAACTCCGAGCTTTCAACGGGATAAAAATCGTCCCCATATTTTAGCAGCGAACGAGGTGCAGCCTTATCGAACTCAGATTCGTTAATTTCTAAAGTCACATCGTCTTTTGAGTCCATCCCTACATTGTCGCATTCAGAGGAGACAATATGACCTTGTCTTGGAGAATCTAATCTACTGAGATGAAATTTAAGCTGTCTTCGGTTTGACGATTGTCTCCACACACCTGACAACTTTCCTTTTTTTCGTGCTATCGCATAATGCGCGCATTTTCCTCCGGATTGATCCTGGCATTCTTGACATACATTTTGAATTGTGTCACTGTGCGGTTTACCGGTCGAAAAACAAGATGTCCCTTCATTGACGGAGAGAGTATCATTCCCTTTCAAACACTCGTGCGGCGCCGTACAAAAACTGAGCTCATAGTTAGCTGTGTAATATTGTAGTTGGTATCTTGTCTCAAGTCTCACATCTATCAGAGTTAGCGGGATACGTTCTTTGGAGTCTTCAAAGCATATATTTTGCCCCTTATGCATTGTGAGTGACTCAGGTCTGATCCCGTGCGATACAATTTGTACTACTAAGTCACACGAGCTAACATACAATGGCAATGCAAGTAGGGTAATGATCAGCCCAAGCAGAGAAATTCTGTCACGAGGAAGAGCTCTAGCACTTTTAGAGGTTTGACGCCTACTTCGATCTTCATTTTCACCAGTTTCACCTGTTTGCTCGATTGCAGAAAACATGATTGTTGCATGAGCTTTCCAACTTGAAGGCATTCGACATGCAACCGTGACCAGAAAAAGACAAAACGCACCTGAAAGGAACTTATTGTGTAGAGATTCTGCTCAGAATCTTAGAATACTGTTTGTAAGCCGGCATCAACCATTGCGATGTCTTCAAAATTTTCAGTTGACGAGGCTGAAGGATTTGGAGCTTGAAGATACTATCCATCCACTTCTTGGCGCATCAAACTCCTGAAACATGCAATGATTCAGGATGAACATTATTGAGAGAGTAGTACCGTATGCTAAAATGATTAATAAAGAAGAATCTCGGTACTATACAGTTTGTTTACATGCATAACTACAAGCCCCTAACGGAAATTTGATTTGATATGATCCCACGATTTTAGATCATTTCTCTTTCTTATCTCGATTAAAATACCAAATTTTATCTTGTCATGAACTACGTCTCTCTCATTCTATATATAAACTTCGAAGGATTCTGCCTTTTTCTATTTCACTCGAGGGGAAGTGTCCCCTCCCGGACTCTCTTCCCCACCCGGTGACTGACGCTGCGCTATGCTGAACGGTTCAGCCTGAACCTTTCCCCTACGTCTGACCGTTCCCCACTCCTCTGTCAATCGAACCATATGCCACCGCTTACGTATTGTCGCTCGCCCACCCAGGTACCTAGCGGCCAGCGGTCAGTTGATGATAAATCTCGCTCATGCTCCTATGCAGCTACGCATTGATTTCGCCAGCTAATTACTTTCTAATAATTAGAATTTCTTCGATAATAGTTTTCTTTATTTATTCGACTGTATTTTTTTCTCTGTTCTACTGTGATTTCCTTGGTTCTCTACTGTGTTTTTCCTAAATCTCTGAGTCTGAAATCTGAAGCACTTCGGTATGCACCGAGTACTTCAGATGTGTGACCTGAAACCTTCGGTATATACCGAACTACTTCGATTGTCTGACCCGAACTTCGGCAGATGGACCTTAACTTTTCGGATGCGTGATTCGAAAACTTCAGCGATCCATATGATCTCAGCTTCGGGTTCCATGCACAAATTTTTTTCTCCGTGTTTCCCTTTAGGGGACGCAACTAAAATTTCAGTAAATTTTTTTCAGAAAAGTAAAGAAAAGAAAAGAAAAAAAAAGCGGCTAACGATGGTTCCTCACCTTCACGTGGTGTTGGCTGTTTTTACTAAGTGGGAACCGTCCATTTTAAGATATAGTCTATTTCTTGCCCTGCCATTATTATTCTACAAGTTAATTGTGGAGTGAGAATTTCATAATGTTTTCTATGAAATCTTCAAAATATAGTGATAAAAATTTTGCAACTACTACAAAATCGGCTCGCGAAGCGAGCCGAATGTCACTCGCGTAGCGAGTGACCGGGGGTCCAGGGGGCGTAGCCCCCGGCTAGGCGTGACGGGCGCGCGAAGCGCGCCCAGAACGGCTAGTATTTCATAAAAGTATAATTTTAGATCATTTTCACGCAGATTTTACGACTACAGTGACAGACATCGAAACTGGACTCTCAAGTGACGGTTATGATCGAAGTGCGGGGACAATAGTCATTTAAGGTGTTTCTGAAATAAACATCGTCGAGTTGAAGTAATCCACAATGGCTAAAAAAAATGTCTGTGCTATGAAAATATTTATGTGCAATCGTTTGAAAATTATCCATAGCGGTTCTAAATTTTACTCAGACTAAAATTGCATTGGAAATACGCTCAAGTATTTGGAGGTAAAGACGCAAGTGAACGAGTAAATATGATAAAAGTTGTTATTATGTATTTACATATATTTTTCTAGTGTAAACATTATTTTCAGTTACGGTTAAAGATTTTCGAAAAACACATTGAAACACACGATTAATACACACGAGAAATTAGAGCCAGAATAAGTGGAACACGGCACGGCCCACGATCTTTCCCGCCTCTATTCAAATTCAAAGGGGTCCCGGTTTTGCCGCGAAACCTTCAGCCAATGGGAGGCGTGGCTTTATTTTTAGCCGCGAGCGCTCCGTCTCAACGTCTTTGTCGTATATGTGCACAAGCATTATTCGATGAAAACTTGTAATGCAATCACGCGAAACAATGCTGATTAATAATACCTTAAAATATATGACTAGACGATAGAAACACTCAACCAAAACATGAAGTAACTATATGGCCTTGATAAAAGTAAACAATAGAGTTTATTCTTCATATTCCACCTCACTCTCACAGCGTTGCGAAGAGAAAAGCAGTAGTAACTTTAAAAAAAAATCGAGCACAAGGTTTGAATCAAGAAAATAAATAGTAAATAATGATAGAATCCGAACCAAAACAAGAATTATCACGGGTAACGGGCGACGTACATTCTAACCTCTAAAGTAGCAGCGTTGGACGGGGCACAACACTCCACAAGTTTCCGTAGATTGGCGGCAACTTCAAATTCTAGCACTGTTGGGCTTACGAGTATAACGTAGGAAAGGGATTGTCCCAATAACGGTTTCTCTTATACCCACCTATTGATTTCCACCAAATTTTACATTTTGATAGCACTACATTTTATCAGTCATTTCCAAAAATTTAAGCCCCTCCCCCAAATTTTGGGGAGGGGGAGGGGGAGGTCAAAGTTGAAAAATTCGATTACCCATATCTCTAAAACAGTTGCAGATTTCTCTACCCGGTTTGGACGAAATTACTCCAGAAAAGGTCTTCTTTTATGTCATATCAATTTTTTTTCGAAATTAGACTAACATCTCAGATTTGAGCATATTTTTAAAACAAATTGCAAAAAGGGCAATTTTTCAAAAACAATTGCAAAAAGGGCATTTTTTTAAAAAAAATAATGAAATCTAGAGATAACCGTATTCTTCATTGTAATAAAAATTATGTATATTATTTTGCAATATTCTTTCGTGACATTAGCGTGAACCGCATGTTGGAGAGATTTTCATATTGGGAGTTTGGGAGTTATAACCTCCGGAGCATGGCTATCTCGACCGTGATTAGATCTCGCTCACTTAAATTTTCCGCATCGCTCGGTTTAGGGCTCCGCGGCTCAATTTTTGTGATCGGTGATTTCGAAACTTCACTAATTAGTACTTTGCCTTTTTTAAAAAAAAAAAAAAAAAAAAAAAAAAAAAAAAGATGTCTCCATCTAAAACATTCAACTCCTTACAATCTTATAAATTTCCACGTAGAGAAATTTGCAAACGTCACAAGAAATCATTCTCGTTCCAGCGCGTGCTCATTACCAGTGGCTTGGCGTGAATTGCGAGGTATCGATTGTTATGCCATTTAAACCTATGGTAAAGAATCGATTATTAAGGTGTTCACTGCGAACACCCTGATTGTCAATCCTTTTCCATATATTTAAATGACATACATACATAAAGTCGCGATTATAGCGCCGCCTCGCGCTCTGCGACGCCCAATCGCCATTGCCCCCTATCCTCCCAGAGATCATCAGGCAATTGGCACCTTCTGATCTCCTCCTCCACCCCTTGTCGCCAACCTTTCACAGGACGTCCACGCCGTCGCCTTCCGGGAGGAACCCAATCGAAGACCTGCTTGGGCAACCGATCATCTGCCATCCTTCGCACATGTCCATACCAGACCAACTGCTTGGACCTGATATCGTGCACGATGTCCTTTTCCACACCCATTATCTCGCGTACCCTTTCATTGCGGATACGCTCTCTTCTCGATATCCCAGCAGACCTTCGCCAAAAGTCCATCTCGGTTGCCCTAAGCATGTCTTCAGTTCTTTTCTTAAGCTGCCAGACCTCACTCCCGTAAGTTACGATACTCTTCACGATGACGTTGTAAATTTTCCTTTTGGTCTCCTTGGAGATACTCTGGTCCCAGAGAACCCCATTTAGCATCGCGATAGCTTTCCTGCTTTGCACATTCCGATCTTTAATGGCTTTTATTTAAATGACATAACAATCGATTTATAGCAATTCACGCCACGCCACTGCTCATTACATGTACTTACTTAAGAAATTCGCTTCCATTATTTGGGGGCATATGAGCCATGTTGAGAGGTGGATAGCAATATTCTTTTTAAAAGTTATGAGTTTCATTGATATGAACATTGTTCGATCAAAATCCAACCTCTGGATAACTTTTTCCCTTCAGTACCCCCAGAGGGTTCAGATGAACTGGACTACATCTTGCAAATTGGAACTACAATTTCTGTCTCAGTTTAGAAACATCGTACGTGTCATCAGTTTTTCTATGCGCATAAGTGCATTTTACAGATTAGCCAGAAATAGTTCTTAATTACAAAATGCAATCCAAGTAAAGCATCCGAATCTTTCTCTCCTGCATTCTAACTAATTGGACTGCATTTTGAAATAAGGAACTACAATACCTGGCTCATGGGTAAAAAACTTATGAGCATAGGAAAACTAACGGTTCATACGTTGTTTCTTAGTTGAGTTAAGTTTGGTACTCATCTTCTTGCCTCTTTCTTTCCCGATCGCTCTTAAAAAGTTATTTTTAGTGATAGCAATGATAGCAATTTTTCTTCACGGACACGAGAAGTTAAAACGCCTTCAATTTCGCACATATGCTATACGCGCATTCGTGAAGCTCAACTAATTGCATTCAGGCGTTTAACGACGGACAATGTGTTAATAAGTACACGGAAAAAAATTAAATGTTGATTTAGCATTTATACTGTTAAAAAGATGTCCGACAAGTTTCAAATGCTGATTTTCCATTTTAACAAATGCTAACGTAACTAAATGTTATGTTAGTATTTTTGTAATGTAAAATCAGCATTTGAAACTTGTCGGACATATTTTAGACAGTATAAATGCTAAATCAACATTTAATTTTTTTCCGTGTAGTAAGAGCTCTCTTTTTCTTTTCTGGTCGTTCCTTTTTGCCCTTTGGAAGAAAACCTGGATGTTCTTATTGTTTCTTTCTTTTTTTTTTTTTTTTTAGATACAATTCAAATGATTAAATTTTGAAAAAAAAGCGTTGACGAGTAATTTACCAGGATCGTTTTCTTGTGTTTCTGCAATTCGACCAATGTTAATTTTAAACTCGCACATCTTCTTTAGAGTTGATTTCTAAACTTTCAAAAATTTGAATTCCTTTCTAAACTTGAGTTGATTGTGTTATTCGTAGTTCTCTTGAAATTTTGAAGAGAATGCATGTAAGATTGTCCTTTAATTCATACCTTGTCTAGAGGTCAATTGAACCATTTATTTCCCAAATCACTTAAGCGCCAAAATTGCGAATGCGAGAAAAACAAGAGAACCCGTTTTATTTGCCATGCTGACGTTCTTCGAAATCCAAAAAATGAAATTTTTTTGAAGACTACTCTGAAATCGAATATGATTGATTATACCGGAGAAAATGAAGAAAAATCAACCCCTCCACCACTAATATAGAGATTGTTGCTTACGTGACTTGGAAAATAATAGGTTCAATTATTGCACTGCCATGTTGATGAAACACACTTCTAAAAATTGTAGACAAAAAATAATACGCAGGTGATTCGATGGACGCCATATTTTGTGTCAGAACGGCATGCGATATATCGCATCCATTGGTTCCATTTTTTCAGGTACTCTTCATTTTTCTCCAATTTTGAGATCGCAATTCTGTTGTCAGGAGACTAAAGCACTCGCTTACCAATTTTAACAAAAAAATTCAACGTAATAAAGGCGTGGTTTTTTTTAGAGAGAAAACATCGCATTTGATACTGATATCGAAACTGCACTCGAATGCGATATTTTCTCTCTAAAAAAACCACGCCTTTAATACGTTGAATTTCTTTGTTAAAATTGGTAAGTGAGTGCTTACGTCTCCTGACAACAGAATTGCGATCTCAAAATTGCGGAGAAAAATGACGAGTAGCTGAAAAAATGGAACCAATGGATGCGATATATCGCATGCCTTTCTGACACAAAAAATGGCGTCCATCGAATCACCTTAACCTTCTTACTATTATTCCTTAAACCACGCGATAAAAAAATGGACACTGAATTCGCGAATCGACGTAAGAAGGTAGTGCGATGTCGACGAACTGCAACCTGGTTGACTGCGGGCTCGATGGCACCATTAGCGTGTGTGTAAAGTTCGATACGCTATCGCGGTGCTTGGCCAGTGAAAGTTGCCGACAGAAAAGTGTCCGCTGGAGTCGTTGTCCCTGCGACGTAAGGGCGTACCTCTATTTCGGAATGAGTCCCGGAAAGCATAGAAGAATACGGAGAACAGGGTCCACGTGAACACTGAGGTACGCTCTTATGTCAAAGGGGCGACGAAGAGTGGGATAGGATAGGACAGGAGTGCCACACAGTGGATCGAGTCAACCAGTGAGGTTGGACATTAATATTTTAATTAAAACTGCAAATGTTTATATTAATTCCGCCACATTTCAAATATTAAGGAGTGTTTCTAATAGAAAATTTCACGAGGAAACCAATGAAACCATTTTTAAAACCCCAGAGTTTTTTTATGAACGGAGTCATAGGCTTTTAAAGTTTCCGAATTGTGCCCGACTTCTATGTTGATTCGTTCCTCTGTGTACCGCGGCCGGACACCCTCCTCCTCTGGTACATACCCCTCGTCTCATTCCGAGCAAGGTATGTTTACAAACTCGCACATGTAGTGTATACTGCCATGCCAAGGTAGAACGCCGCTTGAGCCCTCAGACGTTGCAGATGTTCGCTAATAAAACATGATTTATTTTTTTTTTTATTAAAAATGTATTTCATTTATTAAAAAAAAAAAAAAAAAAAAAAAAAAAAAAAAGTATGACTAGGTACCAGAATTCCTGTGAGGGCTCCTAGAATCTCAAAGGGAATATTTTCCCAAATTTATTTTTAGTATTTCCAAACATTTAAAGGAAACATATTAATAAATTTCATCCAAAATGAATATTTTATCCAAGCAAGGAATGTAAGGGAAGGTAAATAAGTGGAACTTACCTGGTCTACTTGGTAGGTTCGTAAACAATGCAACAAGGGTGAACCAAACACTTTCAAATAATCACGTCTAAAACTTCTACTTCCCCTAATTCAGGACAAAATTGCTCTTTTCATGCAAATGAAGATGCAGAGTCTTTGGTAATTTAATCAAGTCCATAATTACAACGTATAAGTGAATAATTCGTCACAAAACTGACTCATAACCTCGATTGTCAGATTCCGATGAAGAGCTTAACGCATGATGTGTGATTAGTGTATGTGACGTAGTGAGATAAGCGAAAGAACGGTTGGATTCAGATTAATTCTGAATCATTATCTGGTTCTTGTGGAATGGAATAAGCACTCCACGTAGACTTTCCATAATGATGTATACTTTGGGTACTTACATTGTCGGATTTCTTAAAATGACCCGTGACACCGACAGCATTCAATTAAAGTAACATTGGTCACGATCAGATATGGAGAATCGTAATGCATGTCCAAAACCAAAGTGCGAAACAACGTATCTCCATCAGAGTCGGATCAACCAATCTGGCAACATCGGATTTCCTACATTTAAATCTATGTTGAATAATCGATTCTTGTCGGAGCACCTGACAAGAATCCTTCAAGAAGCGATACATTTCTATAGGTTTAAATGGGGGAAAGCAATGTTGCGAATTTGCTGGATCCGCCAATGACCTCCATTGCGGTGTTTCAAAATTACTGCTAGTTTTCTTCCGAAACAAAACAAGCTAACTTTATTGCTTAAACTTAACACAGAGTATTTTTTCGACACGGACGAAAAATCAAGGAAATTTGCAAGAAATTACGTCAACTGGTTCTCCGAGGAAAAAATGAAATATGGCAGGAAGTTTAAACGTCGCAAACGGACGTGGTTTCGCACTTTGGCTACTGATGTTTCCTCATCAAAATAATACGTGTAAAGTGGTGAATGATTCCAGAGTATTTCTAATTTTGAAGAATAAGTTGAAGATCAATGTTCTCTGTTCGGATGCTACTAGCCAAAAAAACCGAAGTCCATACTGGAAACTACTCAAATTTGATCTTTTTTGACAATTTGATAAAATGAACAATCATAAAAGGGGAAAAATTAAGATTTGAAAGTCCATTTATTTGGAGGATGATACGTTAGTTTTCATCGATCAATTTGACTTACTTTGTTTTTGGTTTTTTTCTGCGAGCGGGGAGCTTGCGTATTCTTCAACTCTGACTTAAAAAATGTGCTAACTTTACACTCTTATATGATGTGCTAACGTTACACTCTTATATGATGATTTTGGGCATTTCCAGTATGTTCAACGGGTACTGCATGAAATATTGATGTGAAAACAAATTTTGCGGTGCTTAAATGTTTATCTCATCTAGTGGTCCATTGATCATTTTTCACCCGAAGAATTGGACTGCATTTTGCAATTAGGAACTACAATTTTCAGCTCACTTTTAAAAGAACGCATGCGCCATTAAGTCCCATAAGTCCATTAAGTCATTTATGCATGATGAGTGCTCTTACAAATGAGTCTGAAATTGTATATTCTAATTGCAAATCGAAATCCGATTTTTCTATCGTATTCATTGTTCTTTAATGCTAGAACTTTGCCGTTTTATGGAAGTTTAATAACACTGACATTCACATCATTCGTTCAAAATATTTCAAGCTCTTGAAAACTGTATGCAAGTTTTAAGCAGCCTTTTGAGAAAATATTTTGGTTTGTTCTATCATATTAATTGATAAAGAAAATCTTAGTGTTGAATTCTTTTAATGTATCCTGAATAAAGTAAAGTTGCAAATAGGAAACATTAAATCTAATGGAGTGATTTTTAAACACAATCTCAAGAATAAGTACAGCTTCAAAATCTTGTCTCTTGTGTGTGGTAATGTCAACGAAATTTATGTCGTTTACGTAAAAATTGAGCGCTCGTTCGTAATTGAGCATTAAACAGGAAACTAGGCCGGTGTTAAAATGAGAACTCAGACGTTAGAAAATGTGAAAATTAGACTAAAAAATCTGAGACATAAATCTGTGCTAACTGAAATTGAATGATCATTCCTAGAAAAATTCATTTACGTTCCATTGTTACTGAGATGTTGATAGTATTTATAAATGTATTTGAGGCCATGATTGCTTCAATTCTATAATTTGATTGCAATTCTTCTCGCACAAAAAATGTTACTAAAACTGTCGCACTAAAAATTCCTACACCTATCATTGAATTTACGGTGTAATAAAACTGATTAGGAAACTTTCCTCCTTTCAATATTTAGCTTTACTTCGAATAAAAAAATTATATGGAGGTGGACGTGCTGAAAAGTTAATAGGAAGTAAAAATCAGAATATAGGTCGTATATTAAAAACTTATCGTATTAACTTATTTTAAACACAATATTAAACTCTATTTCTCTTAAATGTTTGCATTTTTAGAAATTGATGATATTTTAAGTTTCATAAAAAAACAGTGAATATTATACATAAATAACTTAAATTTACAAATAATAAATAATAACTGTACATGTGTATAATTACAAAGAAATCTTGGGATATTTCATTATAAGAAACATTTTTCGTATGTAAGTAGTTTTCCCTACATTTTATTCTGAAGCAGCAAAAAATTTTCATCGGCAGAGACCGCGTGTCATATGATTTCGAGGAAAATGTATTCTGCTGTAATAAGACTACGTTCTCTTACGGAGCAAAAATTGCCTTCAGATAGATGAGTATGCAACCCCACCATAGGAGAGCTGGAATAGTTTTTGCCCGCACTTGAAGGGGCTTTTTGCCTAGACGAACGCTCCTTCTCTTGTGGACGTACGGTTGCAGTTCAAGACTTACAAATTGACTGAATTTTGCAATTCGGAACTAAAATTTCTGACTCAATTTAGGAACAACGTATGCACTATTAATACCGTGCTACGGAAAACGCCTTATGAGCATTCGCATGTTGCCAAATTTCCTCTTAAATTACTCATTCATGAAGAAATGGATGGATATTTTTCCCTAAAATATTCAGACATTTTAGATCAAATTATACTGACAAATTCTCTGAAAATTCAGTAGAAAATGTTTTATAAATTTTCCCGAAAATTCGTAACCAGTCAAAGAAAATGTAGCAAAATCTGAAAGCTCCTAGAGCGTTCTTCCTTACCAAGTCAGGCTAGTTTCCCTATGCACATAGGTGTTTTAACGGATGATCTAGACATTGTAATTGTAATTTCTAATTGCGAAATGTATTCTAAATTTTTAGCCGATTCATTCATACCATTAATAATTGAGGGGCTTGGAGAACAAAGCCTATAAGTGCAGCTTTTGAAAAAATTGATATATTAATGACTTCAAGTAAGTGTAGTTTTAATGTATCGTCTGTGAAAAATTCGCTCTCAAATTGCACATTTTAAGTATCAAAACGTCTGTTTAAACTTTATTTCTGCTATGAAGATCCATGTAATTCCGAGACTTCAAACACGTATTTCTTGGAAAAGCAAAAACTGTACTTAAGGTGATTCGACGGTTGCCATTTTTTGTGTCAGAGCGGCATGCTATATATCGCAGCAATTAGTTCCATTTTTTAAGCTACTTGTCATTTTTTTCGAATTTTGAGATCGCAATTCTGTCTTCAGGAGACTATAGAGTTCACTTACCAATTTTGAAAAACTTTAACGTAATAAAGGCCTGGGTTTTTCAGAGGAAAAAGATTGCATTCGATACTAATATCGAAACTTCACTCGAATGCGATATTTTCTCTCTAAAAAACTCACACCTATATTACGTTGAATTTGTTTGTCAAAATTGGTAAGTGAATTCTTTGGTCTCCTTACAACAGAACTGCGATCTCAAAATTCGAGAAAAATGACGAGTAGCTGAAAAAATGGAGTCAATCGATGCGATATATCGCACGTCGTTTAGACACAAAATATGGCGTCCATCGAATCACCTTAAGCGCCTCGTCCTCCAAGCCCTTCGATTGTCAAGTGAACCCATTTTAAACTTCCCTCTTCAGCAATGGAAACGAGAAAACCCTCCCAAGTGAGGGTATCTCGATCGAACACACCCCCGATGTCTCCTTCGCGCGTAGCGGCGTCAACATCTTCCCGTAACACACAATCTCGCTTTTATCGAAACTGCAGTTGGACTTGAAATGCATCAATCCAACCCTCCTGATATTCGCAGGGCGCAGAACCAGGGATTCACTCTCGTCGTAGCTGCTCAGAATATGAGCGTCCAGCCACCGCTCCTCCAAAGCGATGACGTCACAGTCACCCTTCAGATCGTACCCCAGCGAGGGGAGCGTTTTAGGGATCCCCTTCGGTTCATCCGCTTTTGTGAGGATCGGATCCACTCCCAAAGCCCTTTTGGCTAGTCTCGATGTGACGTCATTGACGGGCACCGGGTTGACAGCGCTCACACAAAAAGATGACAATAAAATAGTGCAAACGATTGGTGTTACTAAATTTCTTAATATCGATCTGCGGTTGAATTCTTTACTTTGCCTGGTTCGATCTAATGACGTCATTGGATGGTTATTCATTATGCCTTTGTTTCTTCGATTGATTTCGGTTTGATTTTCTTTGGCGCACGATGTGACGCGTGCGTTTTTCTTTGTTGGGTAGTTTGTGGTTAGATCTTGGTTGATTGGTGTTACTAAATTTCTTAATATCGATCTGCGGTTGAATTCTTTACTTTGCCTGGCTCGATCCGTGTTCTCGTATGACGTCATTGATTGGTTATTCATTATGCCTTTGTTTCTTTGATTGATTTCGGTTTGATTTTCTTTGGCGCAGGGTGTGACGCATGCGTTTTTCTTCATTGGGAAGTTTGTGGTTAGATCTTGGCTCCCGTGTGGCGGAAGTACATTAGTTCTCTGAATGGACGATTGATGTTTCGTGGTTAGATCTTCACTACCGTGAGGCGTGACACATGCGTTTTTCTGGTTTGCCATTGAACCAATCACGGTTCGATTTTCGTTACGGTTGACCAATGGACCGCTCGTAGCTCGATCTTCGCCTCCGTGTGGCGTTAAAAGCGCGTTTTTGCTCGTGTTTGGGTTGACCATTGGACGGGTCTCGGTTCGATCTCCTCTGTTAAAGGATGTAGCTTGTAAGTAATCTTCTGGCTTTGTGGGCGCTGGCACATTGACCGGGGAGGTATAAGTTTGCCAAACATCTTTCAGGGCAAGCTTCATCGCCAATGCACTCCAAGATTGAAGTTGGTTTCCGTGGCTCATTTTTGGATTCGCGGCACTTCCTTGTCTCCAAAACGTGTTGTCTCCCATTAATGTGTGTCTGATGTTTACTTTCGAAGGTTGTCACTAGATCCGCCAAACGTGATTTTACATTCGATCCCTGAGAACCTGGAAACAGACATTATTTCACGCTTAATATCTCATTATAGAACATCGTATAGCTGAAATCAACACTGCCGTGCTAAGGAAGAACGCCATATGAGCCTTCAGACGTTGCCAAGCTTCCTCCGATAAAAACCGAATTTGCTTGAAAAATTGTGATTATTATTTTCCAAAATTTTCACACAATTTTTTACGCAATTTAATCTAAAATATCTGAAAATATCAAGGAAAAATACGCAAGAATTGTGTCTAAAATGCATGTTTTATTAAGAGAAATTTGGCAACTCTCTAATGTTCATACGACGTTCTTCTTTAGCACGGCAGAACACAAGAGGCTGTCCTCAAATTACGTAACGCTTTAGGGGAGAGGGGGGTCGAGGAGAACGTTACGCTATTTTGTTTTTACCTGTTATAGGATAGGGACCTACGTCACAAAACCGTTGCAATGAGGGGGGGGGTTAGGGTGTCAAAAATATCAAACAAGTGCGTTACGTAATTCACGAATGGCCCCTAAATCACGTTTCTTAATGGCCCACTGCGGGCAAGATAAGACAACGAATATATTTTTAAAAAATGTAATCCCCATCAAAATTTCACCCACTTTTTTTTCTGAGTTTAGTGAGTTTTTCCGCGCAAACTGTCAAGTAATTAAACGTTTTAAAAATTTTAATCACTTCACCTCCTTATGGTGGACACGTTCAACTTTCAACTCGGAAGTAAAAGAGTAGCTTTTTCCGTGCTCATAAAGTAATTTTCGCTCATCAAAAAATTCGTTCTCGTAAATTTTGACTTTGCTCGCTAAGAAGAAAAAAAACACAATTTACTCGAGTCAAAATGAGCGCTAAACTAATTTCAGAGCGACGCATGATGCAAATATCCTCCCAGTGTGCGACCCGCTTTTCAGATTTTTGTAACTTAGTTATTTTCTCAAAAGTAAGCATGAAATGGTTGATTTTAATCACGTCGATTTCAATGTTTTTACGAAGCAATGAGTTTGATTTTATCAATCCCAATATGACAAAGACGCTAATTTTATATCAAGAGTTAGCGTTGAAGATTTCCATCATTTGCAACTGTTTTTGCCTGCAATTTTGACGGTACAAGCATAGTTGGATTGCATTTTGCAAAAAGGAACCACTAGCATTGCAATGTTGCTAAGATTGTGCAACTTCTTTTGTCTTGGAGGAAAACCCCGATTATCCATCAAAAGTTTCTATTTTACTACCTAAAAACTGTAAATTAAAGACAAAAATTACCATCTAAATTTCATAGTTTTTCACGATTTCCGCAATTTTATTGCAAAAGATGAAGTTGCACAATCTTAGCATCATTGCAATGCTAGTGGTTCCTTTTTGCAAAATGCAATCCAGTTACTCTTCTATACTGCGAATACTATGTAAATAGCGGGCCCATTTTAAAATTTGTAGTGGCTAAAGGAGTTTTTTGTATTTCTTCAATTTTTTCCGAGATAGATCATTGGAATTCCACCCAAAGATTTCTCGTTGTTCGTCGACATTTTCTATTGAAATTCAATCTAATTTTGTAAAAATAAATTAAGTACCAATTTAATGATGTCATATTAAAGCTATCCTTAAACCTCCCTCAGTCACGCCTACCGAAAGCAGCAATTTAAGCAATAAGGACGATCTCAGACTGAAAAAAATACGATTACATTTGCTTTTTCTAAGACGTGGTATCTTACCTTAGAATAGAAACAATCGAAGCTGCAAAGGTTAATGAAAATTGCACTGCAAAAGCACGCACTGTAATCGCTAACAATATCGTGAAATTCTTTCCGTGCGACCTCACAAAAATTAAAAACACTTGTGGCTAGTTCATTAAATCGGCTATGAACTAAACGGCAAAGGAAAAAATGAACGGTACTGGTTCTTTGATGCACTTTCGTTATGTGTCTTAAAAAGTCAGAATGAAAGTTACTCGGTAAAAGGATGACGGTTACTGAAATAATTTTTTTAAAAAGCTTCAATATATACATCTGGATTTAGCGGAAGATTTTGAAGCGGGTTTCCCACCAACATGCGTCGGTAACGGCGAGATGCTGGGGAAGCCCAGCAATATGATAGGCAGGCGTAGTGTATCTGTTTAACTTCAGCCCGGTAATCTTTTAGCTCGATGGTTCCCAATGACAAAAAATTCCAGAATGAAGCCCAAAGCTTGAGCTTTTTGCCGGGAAATCCTAATAGATAAATAAGTTTGTTGCAATCCTCATATTGAGAATAACTAATAAGGAGTGATTTTTATGGAAAATAACTGAAGAATCACGATGAATGCATCAGATACGTCTTATATTCACTCCTTACCGCACAACTTACGTAAGAATTTTACGACTTTTTGAGCTTTTTATGAGAAAATCCGAATAGGTAAATAAGTTTATTGCAATCCCAAGCCAGAGCAAAGACAATAATTTATTCTCATCGGAAAAATTGAAACATCACGAAAATCGCATCATAAAAGTCTAAAAGTCACTCCTCACCTCACAACTCACGTAGAATCTGTGCGAATCTTTAGCTTCTCGCTTCAAGACATATCTTACTAAAATAATGAAATAATGAAATATTCAGTTTGTTGAGATAATCTCGAGGGAGATAAGTTTTGTAAAAAAAAAGTGAAAATATGCCCAGAGTAATTTTAGTGTGCTCATACGATTGTCAGGCCATGCGATTGCGGGTTTTAATTTGTTTAAATTTGGACGTATTTATACTGAAAGGAACTATGTTACATGCAAAGCATACATAACCAGCCTATGCAACCTTTTAGTTTAAACACTTCCATTTTTTTAATCGGTTATTAAATGAGCTTAATCTATTTATTGGGTCAAGATTTTGAGCTTCACTCTTTTGAATCTAAAAACCGCGTGAGATCCGATCAGTCCGAGAAGAAAATTGATTCCTGAACGATCGAGTAGCAAATATTCTATTGTGGAAGTTATGACGGATTTACGAGCATCATTAGGTACTTTAGTTTTGTGAATTATTCATGTTAAATTATATCACGGCTGTCAAAAGCAATTCTTGTTACCACATGTCGACAAGAAATAAAGTGAAATTGAGCTGTAGATGCAATATAGTAGCCGCTAAATTGAAGCCAAAAAAAAGAAAAATAAAATAGCAGGAAGTGGTGGGAGAGATATCAAAATGTTGCAGTGCTTAAATTTTGAATAGAAAAAAGCGACTTCTAATCTTTGCCGCTAAATTCATAAATATGTTTAATTATATTTTTTCATTGTTCACTAAATTTAAAATAAATTAAAACTTACTCGAATGACTCCTATGATTTTTTTTGTGTAACACAATAAAAAAAAGATTGAAAAACAATGAAAAAAATGCAAATTTAAAACGTCTAGGACAAAAAATTACAATAACCTCACTGAAAACAAACGAAAATAAACTCGATCGCATTCATGACCACTCAAGATTGTTTTGTCGAGACACATGCAGAAAAATGAAATCGAAACAATCCTTGGATGTAAAATTTGTGACCTTTAAAAAAGATTAGACGTCTCATCGAAGATAAAAACAAAAACCGGATATTTCCTACAAATGTTAACAAAAAAGCACTTTTTATCAAAATAAGGAAGTTCAAAATCAATCATCGCAATTATATTGCGTTGTTACACAACACCAAAACACCGTCACACACCGTCCTGTTCTTGCAGGGGCTATTACAATGCTGTTGATGGATCTAAATTTTAATAGATCCTTTTATGATCCTTTGGGGGGAGGTGACCCTATCTTATACCAGCACCTCTGGTTTTTTGGTCATCCAGAGGTTTATGTTCTTATTTTGCCAGGGTTTGGTATTGTGTCTCTAATAATATTAGCAGTTAATACGCATGCTACTTGTATATTTCCAATTAAGTACAATTTCGATTCCCAGGAAATCTAGTGGCCAGTAATGCACTCCTAACTGAGCTGCTCGTGCGTCTGGTAAATATCACCAAATTAATGCGTGACACTGAAAAAAAACTATCTCTGACTACCAAATTTTCTGGGAATCTTAATTTTATAATCAATATCCAGCAACCCTTAAAATTCTTTTTTACCCATGAATGCTAAGACCGGGAGGGTTTTTTCTGTTTTTTTCTTCGAGTGATTTCGATTAGTTCTTCGATTAGTTTCTTTCAAAATTCAAAAACCAATCTGTCAATGAGTAATGAATACGGAATCAATACGATTTCGTTTTAAAAAAAAACATGAGATTGAAAATTGGATTGTAATGTTACATTACAACGTTCTAATTTGAACTGATATTGACCATCAAGCTTTTTTATACGTATTGACCATCGAGCATTTCGATAATGACACTGACGCATGAGATAATGCACACTATCTAAAATGACAAAATACTATATTTTTATGTTCATGATGACGTCAGTATTGATGTCTCTGTTGACTACATAACCGTTGATGACGTGACTCTGTTAATAACTTCACCGTTGATGACGGCTTCATTGGTGAAATTACGATTGGTAGCGTCTTTATTGATGACGTCACTGGAGATACTATCACTATATATTACATCGCGGTCGATGCCAGATTTTGACGGCATGTGAAAAGGGAACCAGTTTTCACTTGAATTCTATGCTATTAATTCAAAAAAGAAAGTTTAAATTTTTTAAAGACACGCAAGAAAATATGTGACCGTCACGATGTACATCTCAGTCCACGGAAGCAAATTTTCAGGAGAGTAATTTCTATAAATTGGGTGGAAATATCGAAATTTGAGATTTGGGCAGAAAGCACGCCCTAGTATCCAAGAGAATATTTGGTTCCTTGTAGTCCAACGTTGGGTCAGTTGCGCTGGTCAGTTAGTCACAGAGTCGTGTTTTGATGCTTGATTCTTGTAGATCAGGTAAAAATATCAAGATCTGTCTAAACAGAAACTTTCTACGTTCAAAATTAACAGGGATATCGCCCTTTGAAAAGTCAGGTTTTTGACGTCATTCACCGTGGTATAGTGACGCCCTTGGTTTCCTCCACCTTGTTTCATCAGTTGGTGTGACGCACATTTGCACTTGTTTCTCTATAACGTAAAACTCGAATGAAAGCAAGGTGGAAGAAACTAAAGGTGTCACTACCGCATTATCATGTGATGATGTCAAAAACCCGAATTTTCAAAGGGGGATTTCTTGGTATATATTAAGCGTAGAAAGGTGCTGTTCCAACAGATCTTCTTATTTTTACCTGATCTATAAAAATTAAGCACCAAAACACGATTCTGTGATCAGTGGGACTGACCCATTATATTGAGACTTGACATTGTGTTCCTCTCTGAAACCTACTTTTGTTGAACTGCAAACTTTGAACAGTATAGCTCTAGTTTTAATTGATATTTTCGGACCTTTAATTTTGTATGCCCAAGTATTCTAAAAAATTTCTTCTACGCAGTGGAACCATTTTTATTGAGTTATTTTCGCTAGAAAGCTTCCATTCTCCTTAGAAAGTCGCGCATAAAAAAGTGGCACCCATGTATTGGAATATCATACTGCAATTTTAATTGTTAATGTAAGTATACTTACCTTTCTTCCTTGGTAATTTTACCATGACAGTTTTTTCTAAGGAAGCACTCATCCAACTGAGATCGTTTTCACTTTAGTACAAAACGTGAAAAAAATTCGATGTGCGACAATGTGACACTCAAGACTGAACTAAATTATATTAAGGTCATCCAGAGAGTAATGTAGTTCATATCTCAGGGACTAAAAATGATAAATTAGAAGTGCAAGTAGTCCCTGATTTCTTATATCCAGAGCTCCTCATACATAGCTCAAGTTTTTTTTTAAAAAAATTTGGATCAGCGATGTGCAAGAAAATAGATTTTCTCGCAAAAAACTCCCAGCAAGTGTCATCAAATGAAAGACGGATCTACCGCGCACACGCACTCCTTACTTTGAGCTATCCGACTAAAGTTTTTCCAGCGTATAAATGCCCGGTTTCAATAATATGAATCCCCGATTTCAATAATTTGAACATGTATCGACAAAAGATCGTAAATTCGTCAATTTTATGACGACAGCGGCCCACTCCTTGTGCGATATAAATCGTTTTCTTCATAATGATTGGGACAAGCAGCACAATTTCGCACTTTCCCGCGAAAAATTCCGCTAATCACACACATGTTTTAAACTCATGTGTGTCAACGCCAGTGATTCCATTGTTATCTGTCATACTAAATTGTAATAATTTATCTCATTTCTAACCATTTAAAGGGCTATCGAGGCAAATTCCGGCAAACCAGGTCTGTACAATCGTTATCATTCTAATTAAAAATACAATATAAATCTCGGATTATCTAAACTAATGTGGCAGTCGGCCGGTTCGGATAATCCGGAGTCAGTTTTTACTTTTCGTTAAATGAATGCAAAGCTAATGAAATGAGTGTTAATTTCTTTAATTTTTCACTTCCGTATACAAAATTGGTTTGCAGATATATAGTTCTTATGTACAAAAGTTTGTTTAATACTTCGCTATTTAAAATTGCGCACGGTCAGCTGCCAGAAAGTGTACGTATAGAGGAGGTTAACTAATTCCCCAGCTCTAATTTGTAAATCTACACAGGAGGAGCAACTATTCGTGCTCTGGTGCCGTGTTAATTGCCTATACTCGTGATTCCAGGCGTTTTTAGGGGCATGTTTCTTGAGGCTGTGAGTTCTGTTACTTGTGTCTGATCGTAGTTTAGAATAGTGCCGTGTTAAGGAAAAACGCCGTATGGACCTTCAGGTGTTGCCAAATTTCTTTTAATAAAACACGAATTTTCTGTTACACTTGTGAATGTTTTCCCTCCAATTTAATCAGATCATTTTGTTCCCAATTTCACCTGAAGTTCCTGGAAATTTCAAGGAAAAAGATTCATAACGTTCTGCAAAAATATATGTTTTATCGAAGAAAATTTGGCAACCCCTGAATGATCATCAGCACGGCAGAATATACGCGCGTTATTACTGATTAGAATGATGATCCATGACATTGACTCATCACACTACCTAGACCGTTATGGTTGCCTGAGTAAATTTAAGGAAATCTTGGATTTTTAAAACTACAACAATTAACCTCATTTTCATCCTTCAGAACATTGATAGTTCATAGCTTCTAAGCATATTCGTAAGCTCATCAAGTGCCAGGCAAACAAATCTAGGTTTAACAGAGTGAAATGACACAATTACATCAATGGAATAGTAAAAGTATATGACCTCTCTCACTTAAATTAATAAATAATTACAATCTAAAGTCCACTGAATTGGCGTGACTGCTTGAAAGCGAGGAATTGAAGTCAAGATAAAACAGTTTCTTCTCTCGATTTTTTTGAATTTCAGATAACGAAGAAAAGTGAACGTAATTTTTATATTTGCAACGGAGGTCTGTCGTTCGAAGATAAAACATTCAGGCTGCAAGGTTTAGTTTTATCTATTTGTATAACTTGCATCAAGTCTGAGCTTTGTTGTTCAGGTTCTTAATATGTGTTACACTTTTTAATACGTTTAAAATTCCTTTCCATTTACGCTTGGAAGTGTGGTACGTCATACAAGAGAGTAAACAAATGAAGGAAAACAACGCGACTTCAACAATGATAAATAATTAGATGCATTCTCTTTACAAATTCAATTTTCATTTGTAAAATGAAAATTTTTTTGGGAAAAAATGACAATGAGCTGTGCAGCTCTCTTTTTACTTGAGCTGCTGAACGAAGCTGGTATAAATGTATAAAATGAATGGATGGGACAGAGTAAGAAGTGTTCTATTAAATTTAAACCAACAAATTAAAATAAGTACTTCATTGGTAAAACTTTCTCGGATTACCTGTAGTACTACATAGATTCATTTATTTATCATGTTGTTTAATTACAAACTACGAAGTGAGCGGTTTGATAGTTTTCTGTATGATTTGTGTTGCCTTTTCAAAATCACTGAAAACGTTTTTTCTCAAGATTCCTTTTCCTTTTTTCTTTTATTTTGACTTAAGGCATCGTTTCTTGTCAACAATTCTTTTTTTTTCTAAAGTGAAAGAAACGTTGTTTTGTCATTTTAACTTAAACTTAACGATGGCAAAGCAATGTTTCTGTAACTCAGAAAAACTGACTTTAACTTAAATCAAAAAGTATGTTATTTAAAAAAAATGTGTCGACAAGAAACGACGTTTTAAGTCAGAATGATATCTTTAAAAAAAAATGTTCGGTGAATATAACTTGCATTCATGCAGGAATGATAAAGCCTGTTTTTTCGAAATAATAACTAATACGACTGGAAATTTTGAAACTTTTTACTCGAGATAAATGTTTTCAATCATTGATGTGGTCACACAAGTAAGAGTCTAAAATAATTTTATAAAGAGACAAATACAGACCACTTATTGCCCTCCTAGCAATGAGTGGGAGCTTTCAATTTCGAGCAGTGGTGTGGCGTGCTTTGTGATATATCGATTGATCGGCCATTTAAACCTATGGAAAAATATCGATAAACAGGGTGTTCGCAGCGAAAACCTTAATAATCGAGTATTTACCACAGCTTCAAATGGGGAAATATCGATGGATCGCAAAGTACGCCTCGCCACTGATTCGAGACAGTACTAGGGCCCGAGTAGAAGAGGTTGCATTATGTCGGGGTGCTTAGTAAGTCGCCGATTCTCTCATTGAAGGGGCTATTTTCATACAAATGTAATGCAATGAATGGAAATAAGTTGATATATTTCTCCATTGCAAACTTTCTACCCATAACATTCAAATCGGTATTTTACGACCAAATGATGCAGAAATATTGCAGTTTCACGATGAAAAATTTGTGATTTCATCTCACAAAGTTGCAAAATTATTTCAATTATTTTGCCACACCATGCTATAGTCCACGCTAAATAAGTTTACGATATTCTAAACTACGACAGAAGATCGTCTAACTTCACTTTTACGTGTACAAGAAATGGAATGATTTTGAGGGCAGATTTTCTGTCGCATGGTGCGTAGACTTATTTGCTGTGGCCCCTTATTCTACCGTGCTAAGAAAGAACGCCTTATATGAACATTCGAGAGCTGCCAAAGTTCCCGGATAAAAACAGTTGTGTGACGTGCTTTGGCATAGATTGATCTGCCATATAATATTATAGAAAAGTATTGGTAAACAGGGTCTTCGCAATGAACACCTTAATATCGATTCTTACCGCACCTTCACATGGGGAAATATCGATAATAATCGATCAGCCTTTTCTCTCCACTGGATAAAATATGTGTTTTTGACAAAATGTTTGCATATTCTTCAGTGAAAGTTTCAGATATTTTAGATTGAGTAGCGAACAAAATACAGTATGTTGGAATTTTTTAGCCAACGTGCGTTAAAAATCAGCATGAAGCTGAAAACTGCACTGAGGATTGGCCCAATAAGTCCGAAACGCGTCTGTAGTTACCTTCCTGAATGGTCGTTACTAGTGTTGCACCAAATAGCTTATCTCTTTGAGGGGAAAAGTGTGCTTGTGTGTGAGCTTTTTCGCTCTGTTTTGAGATTTTCAGCTTTATGCTGATGTTTAACGCACGCCCTGGCTAAAACATTCCAACATATTGTCTTACGACCCGTGCGTACATCGCAATCAGTTTGTAACGAACAAAATAGTCTTAAAAATTTGAAGCAAAATATTCACAACTGCTCCAATGAATTCGTATTTTATCAGAAGAAATTTGGCAAAGTCCGAGGGTTCATACGACATTTCCCCAGGGTACGGCAGACTTGGGTATATTGGACGTATTTCTGCCAAACGGAACTATGTGCATTGAGTTACGATCCCCCATAAGAATATATGCATAACGGTTATAGGACATTTCGTCCACGATTTTTTGTCCGCACACCTGTTTTTTCCAGTAATTTACGTCCACGCGTTTTTTTGGCACGGGAGTTTTGGTCCCAGTGCCAGTTGAGACCCATAGTTAATTGACCCACATAAAAATACAAACGACAATTGCTCGCGACGTTTTTAGATGAAAATGTTCGAGTGTAATGTCTTGGAAGAATGAGGGTTTGCTTGTTTTTTTGTTTTGTCTGTTTGGTCCAACGCAGAATAATATGTAGTTGAGAGTTTTGGTAAAAATGGGGGAGCGTCAATTCCATGAGACAAAATTCACTAAAACTCTCTACACCTCTTTGGTGTAACAGAACTTAATTATCTTTCAAGAAATTCCCACCTTGTTATACCTGAACCGGATAAACCTCTGTATTTGCCTCAGCAAAAGGCTCTTAGATTTTTCTTGTGTACGATAAGTATCTTGATTTATTTTGCGAGGAAAGATCTGTACTTTTAAAGGATGCCTGCATTCTTAATACGTTCAATTTCGTATAATACTGTGCAACACTTCTGTTGTGAAATAGTTGCTTCAGGCGGCGCCGCACGGCGAGCGGGCGGCCAGCGCGAATGGCGCCTACAAACCTAAGTGGATACTTCAAGCATTGTGCAATGCGTGAAGTATCCACTTAGGTTTGTAGGCGCCAGTGAGCCTCTCGCGCTGGCAGCACGCCGCTCCTCTTTGTAAGGCTTTAATATCTATACACGCATAGTCAGCGTTTTTTAACTCATGGTTTTGAAATGTTTGCACACTCTGCATTGATTATTCTCATTTAAATTGATGGGGAAAAAATATGTATCAATTTATTAAAGGAGAATAATAATATACTGTGTGTTTTTTAAATATTGGCGATTCCGTGTCAAATTTAATGATTTCCAAAGCACTTTAATTTTTTCTTTTACATTTTGTGCTTTTATTGTGCTGCAGCGAGATGTACGCGCAACGAAACGCTTAAAATTTGACGTATTTGACTGTAAAAGATCTATGTACAAATGGGTTAAAACTAAAGATTGCGTGCTTCTTGGTTTTTTTTTCATCTTTTATTCATTTTTGCGGTTTCTGTCGGCACAACTGCGGCTCATTGAGATTAATGTCGCTTGGGAAAGGTTTAACAAATATTTGTCACGTTTTAAAAATATAAATGTTTTCAAAATGAAGTAATAATTTCGTAAAGAAAAAAGTTAAAAAAATAAAAAAAAAAGTACCTATACATATATTAGGTATATTGTACATCGAATATTTTAAGGATAGAAATAAAACCAAATTTTCACGAACGACAATTTAAAAAGATGTTTCAAAAGGAGAAAGTAATAACATTCCATTTAGAAAATGAACAACCATAACAACACCTCCTTCCCTCTCAATTTCTCATTTCCATATTGTCAGTATAATTTTACATACCGACTAAAATATAACGCTTGGACCAAGTCACTGTTGCTTATTTTACGTGTGGGCGTAAACTACTGGACAAGAAAGGTGCGCGGACAAAAAATTGTTGACAAAACGTCCTGAAACCTGCATAACAGGTCTCATAATGCACATAGTTCCGTTTGATAGAAATACGACCTATTATCAGATGGTCTCTATTTGATGGAGATGTTGCATGTGTGAGGAATGTGCAATTTGAATGTTGATTCTTGTGTAAAAGTTCGCGAGAAACACAATGATGCCACTGGTTTTCTCTGAAATCGTCTCCCAAGCTCAAAAAAAGCTCTCTAAGTGAGGCCAAAATGGAGGGGATATCCCACCCTACCCTGAAAGTCCACCGCTACATCAAAACAATGTCTCCATGCAAAGATAGGGAGCAAATACATTGACAGGGCTGCCACTTCATTTGGGGACTCCAAAACTGAAAACACGGCATCACTGCTAATGTATTTGCTCCCTATCGTTGCACGGAGAGTTTGTTTTGATGTAGAGGTGGACTCTCAGGGTAGGATGGGATATCCCCTCCATTTTGGCCTCAAGTTGAGGGCTTTTTTGAGCTTGGGGGATGATTTCAGAGAAAACCAGTGGCACCATCGTGTTTCTCGCGAACTTTTGCATAAGAATCAACATTCAAATCGCAAATCCCTCACACATGCAACATCTCCATTCACCTCTGATTATCACAGAAATTATAGAGAGAGTGCGCTCTCATGAACATCAGGATACTTGAACACGCTACACGGACTCCTCTTGCTTTTGCAGCCTCACATGATAGAGCACCACCGCTATCACTAACAAGACTATCCCAACAACGAGAGCAATCATGCAGAACACATTCGCCCAATCGACAAAATCGAGTCGACTCAAAGATTCCCCGAACTCTTGTCCACCACCCGAGCTCAAAGGGAAAGTCAGTGTCACTTCCGCACTGGTGGAATTTCTCGTGGAGTACGCTGAAATCCGACAGTAGCCCTTCTCACTCTTCGTCGAAATCGTCGTGAACGAGAAGTACGTAACTTTGCACTTTTCAACGGACGTGCAACACTGCAGAGTGTGGTGCTCGTTACCAGAACCGCTTAAAATATAACAGGACGGTTTGTTGTCGAAACCGAGTTCCTTGATCAGCCTCGCCTTGTCCCAGCTGTACAGGTCGCAGGCCGTGATTTTCCAGTTTCGCGTGGATTTCAACCGCATGTCCGCCACGTACCGCCGGAGAGACATGTCCAGTTGCGCGACTTCCAGTTTCACCCAAACGTGGCCCACTTTGACGGCTTCGACCAATGAGTCGTCGTCCAGGCTTTCGAGTTGCTTTGCTTGTTGCAGGTGTGAAACGCCCTTTTGGTTGAGGGCGCCGATCGCGCTTGGTTGGAGGGTGCACTCGCACGCGCAGTTGAGCGGGGCTGAACACGTGACCTTAAAATCAAAAATAAACATTCACATTAAAAAAATACTCGCAAAAAAAAGGATGTGTCCCATATCCCAATCAGGATGGTATTTTGGCCATAACTTTGGTCGAAAATTGAAACAGCTTAGAATAATGTCATGTATGGTCAAAGCTACTATTAATAATCTACCCTATGAGAACTTGTCCTTATTTGAGGTGGTTTTTAAAGGTTTTTGCCTCAATTAGATACCACCGCAAAGTAGTGAAGTTTTGTAGTTTCCTCGAATAATTGCTCATTTTCGGTCCTAAATTAGATTGTTTATGCATGCGCACAAGCGACTACCTCTTTCATATTCGAATATGTTAATCTTTAGTACACCTATTACAACATATTTACAGGAGACCATGGTAGTCACTTGTGCTCATACATAAAAAATCTAAATTAGGACCGAAAATGAGCAATTATTCGAGGAAACTACAAAACTTCACTACTTTGCGGTGGTAAATGAGGCAAACACCTTTAAAAACCACCTCAATTAAGGACAAGTTCTCAGAGGGTAGATGATTAAGAGTCGATTTGACCACACATGAAATTATTCTAAGCTGTTTCAATTTTCGACCACAGTTAGGGCCAAATTACCCTCTTTAATGGGACACATCCTTTCAGAGGAAATAAGGAGTTATCGGTCTCGGAAGATCTCTAAGATCAGGGTATCATCCATTCTGAAGGATTGTCCCTGCCGGACGTTGCTCAGTTTTAACTAATTCCTGGCTTATCCATAAAAAACCCTATCGGTATAGGAAAAGGATGCCGTCTTAACATTCTGGATGTTTAAAATGTGTGCGACAACTCACAAAACGCTTAGTTAACTGCCACAGCAGTTATAGCAATATCAAGATGTAAAGCCAACCGCCGTGGCTGTTGTAAGTTTTCGCACACCTTTTTTTCATCCAGAATGGTAAGGCAGCATCCTTTTCTTTCCAGTGTAATTGTTATTAATAATATTCTTACCTTGGGTGTAGCATAAATCGCGTTCTTCCCATCAGATTGGTACTCTCCAAAGACACCGCTCTCAGGACAGCCGACAGGGGCGCTGTCAACGTAGTATATCTCCTCGCCGTATCGCAACAAAGATCGCGATACCTGCGAATCCCAACCTGCAATGGAAAGCGTCAGATTTTTCACGCCCAAGAGACCCAAACCCTGCAAGTTCAGCTGGAAGGACCCGTCCTCGCACACGGTAACAACTTGCGAGTAGTTCGACCCGCTCGTGAAATTGAACCCGCTAACTTGGAATTCCAGTTCTGGGGCGCCGTGGTACACATCGTAAAGCTCGCCCTTCTGCCTCAGCTCGGTGGACGTTGAGCAAACCTTGTTGGATGTTGAGCATTCGGTGCTGTTGGTGGTGTCACACCAGTAGCTTACGACTGCTCCCTCATTTGTGTCTATGCTACATAGGGTATTCGACTGTGTTTTTAGGATGACGTCATAGTCTGAGGTATAGTACGCTGCTTTGTATCTCGTTTTCTGCGTCAGATTTGTGAAGAGTAATGATATACTTTCTCCATACTCATCTTCGATACATAGTCGTTGGTCCTCGGTGAGATTTAAGAGGACTGGATACACGCTCGTTTGTATTTTGAACACTGCGTTGCAGGTATTAGCGGATGAGCAGGATAAAATTTGGCATATTATAAACAAGGCTAACGCGGCTCTTAGAGCGGTGTTTTGGTTCTTGAATCGATTCCGGACTGTCTGGTTTAAGAGGTGTCCTGCGCTGTGATTAACGGAGGTCATTGCTGATCTATTGGCTGAGTCTACACGTTGCTTAAACTCGGATAGTCTGATATGGTTGAATTGTAGTTGGTCAGCTGTGATTTCATGGATGTTCGAGTTTTTGGTCGATGTCTGAACGTTCAGATTCTGAAATTTTGCACATGCTTCGGAGGGAACCTGCAGAAGAGACAAAGCTACTTGAGCAAACAGTAAATTTACAGTAATCACCAAGAAAGATTAATGACTTTAACAAGTATTACAAAATGAGAGATATTAGTCAGGAATAATATATATTATAGAGACTTGCACTGCTGTCTTATGCTCAAAAGTGTGGTAGTGGACGCTCAGATTTTGCTAATGATAAGGCACCGTGGATCGAGTCAATACGAGCGGTTAGAAAAAATTTGAAAACGTTAAACGCTTATAACTCCGTTTATACAAAACTTTGCGGCTTTTGAAGTTGTTTCATTGGTTTCCTCGTAAAATCTACTTTCAGAGGCACCCCTCAAAATTTAAAATGTGACAAAATAACATCAAAATTTGCAGTTTTAGTCAAAATATCATGTCGGACCTCTCTGATTGACTTGATTCAGTGTGTGACGCAGGAATAAAGAGTCGAGCCAATCGAGCCATCGTGTTAGAAATCTTAGTCTAATTTAACTTTCGATGGCTAATAAACAAGACCACCTATCTGCAAACTAATGATTTTGTAGAGCAAAGAGAAAATCTCGTCATTTTTGTAATTTTAAGGTTGGATTTGCATTTCGACGGTGAAACTACCAAACCACGTATCTCGTTTGCGGTGTTTAAAAATCTACGCTCACATTTTATTTTTTTGAGGTAGACCAAATCAATATCATTCTTTGAAATTTTCAAGGAATTTTCTCCGCACGAAGAAGAAAAATCACAGAAATTTTCAAGACTGGATGTTGCGTAGTTTTTCATTTAAAAAATAAAGTATGACAGGAAGTCTGCGACGTCGCAAACCGAGATACGTGGTTTGGTAGTTTCACCGTCGATTTCTATCATACATTGCAGCATTATTGAAGCGCTCCCCTGCAGAATGGACCAGTAGACAAGGTACGAATTTCAGCGTTCTGATACACGTTTCATAACCAAAATTTCACGTAGAACATGATGTACACAACGAAAATTACCAAAATCAACTCCTTACGAAGATATAAAATGATTCTTCATGCGTGAATTCAAACCACCCGCTCATGAAAACTCAATGCTCTACGTGACTCACATTCGCACGCTAATAAACGTTATCATGACGGTCTCTGCGATATAAAAATCTGGCAACCTCAATCTTGACGCTTTAGCTCAGCTATAGCAATTTGCCTATAGTTTGAACGACACATGGTGGGAAATGAACATTGCTGAATTGAGAAGCTCGCTGAAACCGTTGTAGTGCGCGATTTGACTCACGTAGAGCTTTGAGTTTCTTGTGAGCGGGCAGTTCAAATTCCTCGTAACCAATGTGAAATAAACATGTTAATACCTCCGTCAGGAGTCGGTTTCATTAGTTTTCGTTGCGCGAACCGTGTTCTATGTGAAATTCTGGTCAAGAAACATGTATCAGAATGCTTGAATTCGTACCTTATCTAGTGGTCCATTGGAAAAACAAGCAGTGAACTCCAACACAATGTGTTGATAAGGCGCGTCATTAACTCGCACATATCAACCCCTTTAGTTTTCATTTACAGAGATTTCAAAATAGGCAAACAGCATAAAAAGAGAATTCACGATCCAACACTGCGAGGTCAAAGACGCACCTTGACGAGACCGTGTATTGTGAAAGTAGAAAGCTATTCGATTGAATTTAAGTTTTTTGATCTGCCTCAAGCAAAATCTTATCAGATTCTTGAAGAAAAGTGCTACGGAATAATTTAAGCGAAGAAAGGAAAAATTCTGTCGAACTCCTAGAAGATAAAGTCGATTTAAAGGTATTTTGGGGCTAAAATACCCAAATCACCGGTAGTAAAAATCCCGTTATATTATTGAAAAGAAATTGACTCGATATAAATGCAATTGCATTAAATACGTCTTGATTTTGTTATTTTAAACGTCTTTCCATGCAAAGAAGTTCAACCATGTCGTTGCTTTATTCATTCATGAATTGAAAGTAAGCAATCTACATCCCGAAAATCTACTGATTTGCCGTAAAAAATTGCAGAAACTTGATATACCAGGTCGATGCACCCACTCGTTGAATTTACCAACCAATTTTGTGAGTGCAAATGTGTAAGAATCAATATGCTATAGTCATTTTGGGTGCATTTATTTTTCATGAAACAATAATAATTTCAATCCCGAAAAACCATCAATTTTCCGTATAAAATCGAAAAAATCAAAATATGTCAACTCCCCGACGTGAAAATTAGATTCTACGTATGTAAAATGTAAATACTTATGTATCGATATGCTGAACAGAACTATGTGTGGACAGTCAGAAGCCCGCGGCAACATTAATTCAACAGAAAAACTGTAAAAATTAGATAGGATTTTAGCCGCTTTGCCCGCCTCTCCTCGCTACTTACAACAAACCGTTCTTATACTCATCTCAAAATTTTTCTCAGAGCTTTGGGTTATTATCAGCTTCCATTTAAACTCCGGTTCGATGGCCGAATCGGCTGCCAAAAAAGCAAGCCACTGTTGAGGGGTTCTATGAGAAATTCGTGATATTATCGGCTCTCAGGAAATCACCCCATGGCTAAAATTGGTGGTATAAATGTTTAAGTGCTTAAAATAATCGTATTCAAGAAACTAAGGAATTAAACTATGGAGTCAATTTCTTTTTAATAATATAACGAATTTACTACCGGTGGTTTAGCTATTATAGCCCCAGAATACTTTTAAAGCGCCTTTGCGTTCCAGAATCTCGACGGAATTTTTTTTTGTTTTTTTTTTGCTTAAACGATTCAAGAAACATTGTAGTTAAAAATATAAAGATTTTTCGATTTGGACGTATGAAAAATGTTTAACTCGTTCAGGCACACCGTGTATTGTATGGAGTACTGCTGTTATTCGACCGTTGTCTTCAGGTCAAAATTCTTACAAAGAAGCCCCTTGCAAGAGGCAAATTTTTTGTAATTTCTCCCAGTTTTTTCAGCGTTAGGTATATAAATGAATTGTTTGTCAAATTTTGAGGTCAATTATATTTAATTGTAATTTATACTTTCTTTTTTCCCCCTTCATTTTATTTTTCGTATCGAGGAGTCGAGGTTTTGTTGATTTCTTCGGATTTCGATTACTGTAACTTCTCTTCTATTCGGCCGATTTTTATGAATGAGGTCTCTTTTTATTTGTGTTTTAACGGAGAGTAAGGAAAAAATTGCTAAATACATGCGAAACAATTTTTTTTGAAAATTGGATGAATCCTAGCGTGACGGTGAAATGGTTAATGAAGCGTGAGTAATTGGGGTACGGGTATCGGCCGCGTTGGGACCCAAGGCCCATTGTTCTTCGTGACGCCGACGCAGTGATCAGGAGCGTGGGGACGAGAGGGCTTAGTGGACTCCTGTATGAGCCACGTTTAGCAAATGGTCTAATGAGTCTCGAGGCTCATCACAGATTGCACTTACCACTATCCTGGTGGCCCCGGCTATCAGAGCAAGGAGTACCAACTTTTGAAAAGGATAACAGTGTTGTGGAGATATGTCAAAGCAACGTTGTGAACAAAACGGAGTGAGTGAAATTCTCATTCAAGGAGTGCCGAACTGGTCAGCCATCCTCGAATCAGTTCGCTTGCTTCCGCTTATATATGCATATTTTAAATCAGCGCGCCCCATTCTAAGGTTTTTTTAAAAAAAACCAAGAAACGTAGACTCTTGGTATTCATTACACATAAACTAGCGAGCCCCAGAATGAGAAACAAATTTTAATCATTATTATTGACGGATTAGTAAACTTTTTACACGCTTTGGAAAATCTCAGAAGTTCGCGGTAGTCACTTTTCGGTAAGGAACTAGGGGACTCGGTTATTGTATCGAGGGGGGGGGTCGAAACGATCGCAAAGGCGGTATACTACGTATACGCGCCAAAACTAAAATCATCAGCTTGCTTATTTTATTCTGTAGAATGCGGTAAAATGGACCACTAGACAAGGTACGAATTAAAGGATTCTGATACATGTTTCTCAACCAAAATTTCACGCAGAACACGATTCGCGCAACGAAAATGACTGAAACCGACTCCTAACGAAGATATTAACGTTTTTATTTCACATTGGTTACGAGGAATTTAAACCGCCCGCTCACAAGGAACTCAAAGCTCTACGTGAGTCAAATCTCGCACTACAACGGTTTCAGCAAGGTCTAAAGCGAGCAATGTTCATTTCCCATCATAAGTTGTTCAAATTATAAGAAATTTGCTACAGCTGAGCCAAAGCGTAAAGATTGAGGTTGCCAGATTTTTATATCGCAGAGACTGTCATGATAATGTTTAGCGCGCGATGTGAATCAAGCAGAGCATTAAGTTTTTATGAGCGCGTGGTTTGAATTCACGCACCAAGAATCGTTGAATATCTTCGTTAGGAGTTGATTTCGGTAATTTTCGTTGTGCGTATCGTGTTTTTCGTGAAATTTTGGACAAGACACATGTATCAGAATGCTGAAATTCGTACCTTGTCTAGTGATCCATTGCAAACTCTTTTTTGCCAAAATTTTCAGTCAGGAGGTATTGCCGTTAGCCCTCGTTTTGCCTCACGATTACATCGCTTAGATTATTAGAGCGAGGCCCTATAAATATATTGTCTGCGCTATCAGTACATTCAAGTAAAGCTTGTGTGGGGAAAATTCAAATCGTGATGAAATTGAATGTGATGCTGCTGACTCGCTCTCCCGCGAAAAAAGGAAGTAATATTGGAAAATTAAAAAAACCGCGAGCCTCTGTTTTTCTCGTTTCACTATCGATGCATGTATCAACATATCGTGAACCCATTATTAGAGTCTGCTAAAAAGCCTATGAAGATGCCTTGAAAAATACATCTTTTCTCCGTTTCTAACGCCTCGGGCGATACTAAGGTCACAAAGTCACTGAAGTGATAAGATATTTGCGTCTCCGCTGATTGTTATGTGCTGTTTCTGATATTAATATGCACGGCTCTTCATTCATATATACTCGTGTGCTAAATACTCAACACCTAACGCACAAATCTAAGAATTTCTTCTACCGACTTAATTTTTATCTTGATTTCAAAATTGAGTGATCATCTTTGATATGGCTCACTAACTACACTGGTGGTAAGTGACTTGATCGAAGCGGACATTTTCTGCACTGGAATAAAAAAACATTGGATCTAGAGTCCAGGCTCTCAAAAACATCGACAAGAAAAAATACTCTTGATTCAATCAGATTTAAGCTTAAATCAAGAACTCAGCCTCTTAATTTGAGCAGATTTCCTTTTGATTTAAGCTTAAATCTGATTGAGTCAAGAGTCCTTTTTCTTCTCAATGTTTTCAAGAGTCTGGACTCTAGATCCAATGTGTTTTTTATTTTCAGTTGTGAAATTTGACGCCCGAAAGAAACGAGTAAACAGGGGGTGAAGGGGTGAGAAGAAGGCTAACAGGGTTCTCTCTGGCTGCTAATCAGTCCAATCCTGGATGGGGCAGCCTCGTGATTTGATGACACTATTCAGGCTCATTTAGAGACTAGTACTTGCCAATAGCAAATCAAAAATCGCGCAAATAGACTCAAAATATTTTTAGGAACAAATAAATTGTATAAAAAAAAATTGAAATGGTAGGGATTCTACCTATAATGGCCATGCCTTATTTTCACGCAACTTCAGTTCCACACGTTTTCCAACAATGTGCATTTAGATCAAATTGAATTCAGAATATGACCAAATTTCAATTAAAGAATGACTTCAAATAACAGATTTGCAAACTCGGCCAACCTTGTCCGAAATTTCCCTGCTGAAAATGATAACATCAGTACCATGTTGGCGGCAGTATTACCAAGTTTCACTCACCAACAATTTCGTTTCCAGCAAAGTCTTATCAAAATTTTTAAAACTTGCTTGAATTCCCATGAAACTCTACATTTTCAAGGATCTCCCCTAAAACTGCGACATTATTTCCAGCAAAAAACAATTCAATGGAATTAAAACCTATCTGACGGAATTCGACTTATTGATTAGTTTATATTAGCGTCAAACATCATTAAATTTTTGTCCGAATCAGATTTTTTGTTTTCGAAATTGGACCAAGTTTGGAACAACTCATGTCTTGAAAAATCAACAATGTTTTATATATTGGCACAGTTAGTCAAGAAACGATACAAATTTGATCATTATCGGAATGCAATGTTGTCCAATTGTGCCATCATGGAAATCGTGTGAAACTGGATATTTGTATAACTGCAAGAATGATAAAATTCACTTACCTGATTATCTTAAGATAGCGTGGTATCCAAATCACTGGTTAAACATGTTTTTTTTTAGCACAAGGAGAACTTTATGTGAGAAAAGTGAGTAAACGTGAAGTAAATCTTGATCTCAATAAAATTCCTGAAATAAAGGTAACTTTGCAAAAGCAGTTGATCGCCAGGTTCGTTAGTCCATGCGACTGGCGCTATGGATTTATGGGGCATTTTCCGTCTCAGATTGGTGACCTAGTGACCTTGAGAGAGGGAGTTAGGGGGCGAGGTGAGGAGATAGGCAAGATTTGAGATTAAAGTTTGAATGACTGAATCATCACAATGATTCTATTCATTTGATGAAAAAGCGAAAGTGCCGACAGAACATCTATGCCGTTAATAGACTTGTGTTGCAGAAAGTTTATTTTTTTTGTTGAAGTTCCCCTTTTTACATTCAGCTGCTATGCTCTGATCGAATGAATTATTTCATAATAGGCAAGTAAATGACGAATGGTTCAAACATCAAAACATGTTTTCCCTCATTGTTTTACCAAAGCAATAAAAAAAAATTGATGAATGCAGTTCGTCGTCACCCTCACGAAAGAACGGAACTATTTCAATGTTGCCGAATTTTCCCTCGCAAATTGCAGTGTTACCAGAAATATCCTTGGCATATCTGACTTGACATTTCACTGATTTTTTTTCTGATCTTATGCAAAAATAAAGTAAGAAAGTAATCTGAACAAAAATTTCACTTATACATCTTTGTAGGAAAATGAATTGTTTGAGTTCATTTTGCAATATTGGATCAGAGCTACGTCCTTTCGTCAAGGGATCGACGAATTTACAGCTTTAAAAAATACACCCGAGTTTTACTCGACATTCTCAGAATGATAATTATTTAGAAATGTAACTTATGATAAATTGTGATGAGAGAAAATGAACGAATAAGTATTATACGTAAATGATCAAATTATTGCATGTAAAAAGTAAAATTTTTTTTTTTTTTTTTTTTTTTTGCCTGCATCACATGCCAAGGATTTTTATCGTATATTAATGCTTTTATGGATCTTCAGTGTATTTTTCAAAGAATACTATTTTTGTTGTTGTTTTTCTAAATACCTAAAAAATAACCATTACAATTTTGATCACTTCAGTGTCAAGCAGAATTTCAAATTTTAATTTTAAATTTATCTTTAGAAGAGCGCTCTCCTGAAAAAATTGCCGTCGTGCTTTGATGGGGATTTTTTTCCATGGACTTTCAAAGATTGCTAGATTGGGTCAAAAAATTATTCTAGATTTTGATATTGCACGTTACTGCTCCTGTTCCCTTTTATTAAGGAAAATTAACCAAGAGTCATTTTTTTTTCTTCTTCTTCTTCTTCTTTGAAAGTTTATGTGAGTTTTCTTCGCTCATTCAAAAAAGGTGGGTAGCATTTACCATACTCTGGTTAAAAAACGGCACAACCATACAGTATGGTAACTTCCACCAAAATTATTGTCACAATTCGGAAAAATCTTGTTACTTTCATGATATTTATGATAAAAGTTACCATACTCTATGGTTGTGCCGTTTATTTACCAGAATATGGTAAATGCTACCTATTTTTTCCGCGTTGAACGGTCCTTCAATCAAATGTAACGCAAGAACACAAATATACGTATTTTTACCAGTGCACATTATAAATAAAATAAAATATGATAATTTTGACGAAATTTACCATACTCTATGGTTGTGCCGTTAATTACCAGAATTTGATAAATGCTACCTAATTTTTCTCCGCGTTGAACGGTCCTTTAATCAAATGTAACGCAAAAACACAAATACATATCGACGATGTAAGTCGGCAATCACATAACTCGGTTTGCGACGTCGCAGACTTCCTGTCACACGTTATTTTTTAAACGGAAAACTACTCTGCGGCAATTCTTTAAAACTTCCGTGATTTTTCCTCTCTGTGCGAAGAAAATTCTGCATAAACTTTAAGGAATGATTTCAATTTGTTCTCTTTTAAAAAATAACATAGAGGCGGAGATTTTCAGACACCGCAAACAAGTTATGTGATTGCCGACTTACACCGTCAATGTACGTATTTTTACCAGTGCACATTATTAATAAAACAAACACGTTCTTTTTTTTCTTTTTCTTTTTTAATTTTCATATTTCCACAAGATAGTTGACCGCCCGAAACGAGAGCACCAATAGGAACGCCGTGACCGAACACACAGAGCCAACGATCATCATCTTGGTGGTCATCGGGTGGTCATGCCGGGGTTTCTCCCCGTCCATCCTGAACCTTAGCGTCATGTTCAACGAGTGTATCTCGACCTCGCAGGATTTCCCGTTCTTCGCCTCCCGTACGGAAAACTCCGTCACCGAGTCGTTACACCCGTCGTCCCGCCCGCTATAACTGCAGTTGTAATAAAAATATAAATGACCGTTCCTGTCTCCGTTCGCCTTGATGCGAAAGTTCGATGGGCTATCATCATAGCCGAGCTTCCTACTCAACCACCTCCCGTCCACGTTATGTACGTCACACTTGCTTTTCCTGCCGGGCCTCGTTGTCGTTGAATGAATCGTTGAGTAGGCCGTTGAGTAGGTCGTTGAGTATGTCGTTGAGTCCGAGTCGATCTCCGTCGTTGATGATGTGTCTTCGTTTACGATTATTCCGCCGCAAACGTAGGAGAGGAGATGACACAGGATGATTAAGATAAGTGCTTTTTCCGATGCGGCGGTTTTCTGTCTTAAAGTGTGGTGTTTGAAACAGTTCTCGACGCTCGTAACAACGTAGGGCGTCGTTAGTTTCTCGGAGGAGTGAAGGGGGCGCCTCTGTCGCGTTTCGTTGGATAAATCCGTGGATCTTCCCAGTTGCATGGTTGATTTTATCACGATCTTTCAGCAGCAAAAATTCAGCGAACCGTCCAGGTGAACTTTTTCTCTTGGAGAGAAAACTTCTGTCTCGGCTTGATTTTGTGCTGTTTTTGGGAGTAGTTAGCTTTATTGATATATTTTTGATTTGGTTGTCTTCTCGCTTAGATTATCCTCGTCACGTTAAGCACTTGACTTCCTGATTTTTTGTGATCAGGCGACACCGTGCCTCGGTAGAGATCTACAAAAAAAAAAAAAAAAAAAAAAAAATTAAATAATATTCGATTAGTGCCTCGCAAAAACTCAAGTAGTATTTTGCAACAAAAATATTCGTATGAATTCGCAATTAGTGCTAAAATTTCAATTGTCGTAATATGGAATTGAAATAATATCACATCACTTAGCCAATTAATTCCGATTTCAAAGGACCTATAAAATGAATTTCATACGCAGCAAAATAGAAAATGTGTAATGCAAAGAAAACTCGCAACTCAGATTAATGTAATTTTTTATCACAATGAATTTCAACAAAAGGTCCCCTTCAATTAGCAGATAGGCAACATACACAACCCTTCGATGGAGTAACAAGTTATACCAGAGTAATTTCAATTTACGTGAACCTGTGATGCAAGGGAAGTAGATTAAATGATTTAATAATATTCTCATCCTCCTTTTGGTGTGCCTGAATGAAAAAGCTTGAATTGATCAATGGTCAGGTGGTATGACATGGTAAAGTTATATTCTTTTCTAAGACAGAAGTAAAAATAAACCTAGAATTTTTGACATCCGAGATGCTAAAGCAGCATACTATTTTTTTCTTTGCGGGCCAGGAAAAATCGGAAACGCGACGCAGGGGGCGCGAATAATTTTCCCGAACTACATTTTTCGCGACGCGCCGGCAGGTATACCACGCCCCTCCCGAAAGGGCCAGCCGTCCACCCACGATTTTGATGTGAATTCATCTCTGTACATTAAGAATATAAAATATCTCCATGCATTACCTAAATGCATATGAAATAATAATACAAAAATTGCTGTCCTAAAAATTCAGCTCCGGAGATTGGTCCATTTTCCTGCGAACGATCCCATTTGCTCTGAACACGAGTACACTCGTTCTTCACTTAATTACCTCCCTTTCCTATGATTTAAGGAGTCATTCGAGATAAAAAGAATCTTTTAAGATATCGGATGGACTTAATTCGATGGGCCATGACTAATAGGAGTGTATTAACTACCCCCCCTTCCCAGAGGCGGATCCAGCAATTTGGCAACACTGAATTTCTCCATTTAAACCTACGCTAAATAATCGATTCTCGTTGGAGCACTTGGCCCCTCCAAGAATCGATACATTTCCATAGATTAAAATGGAGGAAATCCGGTGTTGCCATATTGCTGGATCCGCCAATGCCCCTTCTCCACGCCACTCTTCCGCGTGCTATTTCCAGACTTCGAGTGTCCGGTCATAACTCCTCTTTTGCATTCACGCGGCATGACACCTCCAAAACAAACACGCATAACGTGATGCCAATTTTAATTCCGCAACTAAGCAAGCGCATCTGTATAGTGTGAACGCATAATTGCGCATTTGCAATCCGGACTGTTGCAGTATTTCGCTCTTAAGAGGGAAGAGAGTATGGTATGGATCTTACAGAAATTTTGCAGAGAGGAAAATAATACTGAAAATGATTATTCCTTGTAGTATAGTAGGTATGGTATACACCAGATAGCGTTGCCACTAAATGCAAATTGTGTTTTTGAAAAAAAATTGAATTAAAATTCGAGATCCTGAGCCTGGGTGTCGACATGGGTAGAACCGGTATGGAACCAGGGAGTCCTAGTACCTCCCAAAAAATAAGGCAGATTTTTCTGGATATAGTATGTGACATATTTCTCACCTTAGGAATAATTTATTTTATCTTATTTATAGTACTTATTCTAACTAGCATATAATTTAATCAGACTTCTCTGTTGTCGTATCACTCCAGTTATTTTACCTTAAAGGCAATGGTTGTAATTTTGCACTGGAAGTTACACATAAATTATACAAAAAAAAGAGAAAGAATTTCAATTCAATCAATTTTATCGGTAGAAACGGCTGAAAATAGTTCTTGAGAAAACTCAATTTTTCAGCTTATAGCGGAGGGGGGACTATGGGCCCTCCTTGTAAGCCCGGGAAATCCTCTGAACCCCCTTTTGGAGCTAGAAGAGCCCCACAAACCCTCCTCAACGATATTTTTAGAGATCTCTAGACCTCCATGGACAAGGTGCTCTGCTGCCCTCCCGTTCTTACTTCCACCCGTAGCTATCTTTACTCTGACTCTCATCGGATGCTCAGGAAGGTGAAAATTCGTTCCTAAGCTATGTAATTTAATTCAGGCGAGCACATTAATGCCAATTTGGTCATTCAGTTTCACTGCGCATACCATCTCTTTGCAAGTATGAAGGTCAGCAGGCTTTGAATGTCATGACTTAAGGGGGTTGGATTAAATTAGTTGCGCAGATGAGGACGATCGGTGGGTGAGGATGGGGTTATCTTCAGAAAGAAAAACATTATTTAATACGCACGTGAGGATTCAACACTAGTGTAACACTGAGCCCTCAGATACATAAAATGGTGTTATTCTCACTAGCTTAGTGCAATTAAGTCGCAACAATTAAAGCATGCATTTCCCATTGACTAACCTTCCTCGCATGTCTTACGCGTAGTGACAGAAATACGCATATTCTAACTTTTACTACTGACATTACCTTAAAACATTGCGCACTCCCTTATAATCAGCTTAACTCAAAAGTATCAGAATTCACAATTTAAAATTAAGTTTTTCCAAGCAGATAATTTTACTTTAAAGTCATAAACATAGCCAGTTTGAGTTAGAACTTCCTCTAAACATACATATTCCCTATTTCTCTCTTTCTCTCCTTCTCTCTCCCTCCTCTGATCCCGTGTTATAATTGGATTGCACATATGAGAAAGGGACTTGCACTCGATTTTATATGAGCGGCTTGGAGGACAAGGCCCATAAGTGCAATTTTGCTATTTCGAGAAAGACATGTTTAAAGTTTAGAAATTACATGGATCTTTATGGTGGAATAAGAGTTCAAACTGACTTTTTGATACTTAAAGATTAGAATTTTTGAGCGAATTTTTCACAGAATATGCACAAAGACTAGTTTTACATGAAATCGGCAATTACTCAATATTTTCAAAAATTACACTTATGCGCCATGTCCTCCAAGCGCTCCATATAGGATTGTATGAATCTGAGTCTTCAACTTAATTAAACAAAATGCCAGCAAGTTGCACTGGTTCCAGAATTGGGCTACGATGCTTGATTCTTGTAGATCAGCTGCAAATAATCAGATTCCTCTAAAGAACAACTTTTCACGTTGGATATTAATCAAGATATTGCGCTTTGAAAAAGTCTGTTTATGACGTCATCCACCGCCGTAGTGACATTCTTGGTTCCTTCCACATTGGTTTCATTCGTGTTTAAAGTCGAGCAACCAGTGCATTTGTGTGTAATACTGATCGATGAAAGAAATGTGGAAGAATCCAAGGGTGTCACCACCGTTGTGGATGACATCATAAACCCAATTTTTCAAAGCACAATATCTTGGTTAATATTGAATGTAGAGTGTTGCTATTAGAACAAATCTGATTATTTATAGCTGATTTGCACGAATCAATCATCAAAACATGGTTCTGTAACCACCGGAACTTACTAATAGTATTTGGTTCTCTACCAAAAAAGTAATAATTTTAAAGAGAAACGATCTTGTGTATGTCATTACCGCAAATTATTTTTTTTCACGACTAAGAGGAAGTTGCACGATTTTGAAAACAATATATCCGTGTCGGGTTTTTTCTACTAAGTGCAAACCGCTTACAGTTAAATTATCTAAAAAAAAATCTTACCAAATCGAAAAAAAATCCAATCCTAAAAGTGGAGATAGATTCTAAAACAAACACTCATCGATGAATATACCACGCGTGGCAACCAGCACGAGGCTGTTTGTGAAACTGGCGTGCCCACCGATTTTCGGCACTAACCACGGAGGTTTATTGTGATGGAGAAATGATGAACTTAAAACCATCCTGCACGTACGGTTAGGTCGTTAGCTTCCGCACATGTACGAATTAATTATTATTTTGGAGGCGACATCACAGAGTCCCCAAACAAACGACAAGCCTCAGTTCGTTATAAGGTCTCCTACACCGCAGTGCCAATGAAGAACGCCGAATGAACCTTCAAGAGTTGCCAAATTTTCTCAGATAAAACATTTTTTTTTTGGGGGGGGGGGAGTTATGTATATTTTTCCTTGAAATGGATCACTAAACAAGGTACGAATTTACGGATTCTAATACATGTTTCGTAACCAAAATTTCACGTAAAACACGATGCACACAACGAAAATTACCGAAATCAACTCCTTACAAAGATATTTAATGATTCTTGATGCGTGAATTCAAACCACCCGCTCGTGAAAACTCAACGATTCACATCGCGCGCTAAACGTTATCATGACAGTCTACGATATACAAATCTGGCAACCTCAATCTTGACACTTTGGCTCAGCTATAGCGAATTGCTTATAGTTTGAACAACACATGGTGGGAAATGAACATTGATCAATTGAGAAGCTTGCTGAAACCGTTGTAGTGTGCGATTTGACTTACGTAGAGCTTTCAGTTTCTTGTCAGCGGGCAGTTCAAATTCCTCGTAACCAATGTGTAATAAAAACGTTGATATCTTCGTTAGGAGTTGGTTTAAGTAATTTTCGTCGTGCGAATTGTGCTCTACGTGAAATTCTGACTAGAAAACATGTGTCAGAATGCTTAAATTCGTACCTTGTCTAGTGGTCCATTGTCAGATATTCTAGTTTAAATTTCAAAAAATATTGTCAAAATAATTCGAAGGAGACCATTTAAAATTTTTTCAGTAAATTCGTATTTTATTGAAGAAAATTTGGCAATGTCTGAAAGCTCATACGCTGTTTTTCCTTTTCGCGGTAGTATAACTGAGTGGATCGAAAGAAGTACTTGCGACGTTTGCATGTTCATGATTTATAAAATGACCATTTAAATCTAATTTTGTGGGTAACTTATGCAAATAATGAAAGCCGTCTTGAAATTATTCGATGCGAATTTTTGGATCCATGTGAAAAACATATTATTATCGCCTGGATGCTTCGTTATTTTTATGAAAGTTTTGGTAGACCTATTAAGGCGGTAACTTATTTTTATTCGAAAAGTTTGATGTCCGGGCGTTTTACTTGGTGTTGAATTTACATTCAAGAGGATGGAGTCCCTGGAAAGTTTGTGCAGGATTGAAAGGGCGAGGAAAAAATAAACAACGTTTCAATTCAGATGTGTCAATGTGTAATCTAATATTTGTAAAAAAATCACGAAATTGTAATCCAAAGAAGTATTGCTGGCTAATTTCCCCAAAAATGATTTGATGCTTTTTTTGATATTGAATATTTCCATAAATGAAAGTTTGTGCAGGATTGAAAGGGCGAGGAAAAAATAAACATTTAAATTCAGATGTGCCAATGTGTAATCTAATATATGTAAGAGGAATATAAAAAAATCATGAAATTGTAATCCAAAGAAGTATTGCCGGCTAATTTCCCCAAAAATGATTTGATGCTTTTTCTGATAATGAAGATTTCCATTAATGAAATAACTCCTCCGATGAATCATGCGCGGCGTACATTCTCGATATTTTCTTTCAATACCCACAAAAAGAGACTGAAACGCTCAACATTTTAGAGGCAACTATTTTAACGTCTAAGCAATGCTAATTGCATACTTGAAAAATGAAGGAGTTTTCAAGTTCATCATGTTTTCATTCCACCCGACTGCTATTTATGTGGTTCACTAATTTTTGGCAACCCTACATTAATTTATTTCAGATTATATTTTGCAATTAGGAACTAAAACTGGCTCATACGTAAGAACAACTATATCTCAAGGGAGACTGATGGAACATATGTTGTTCCCACGCTGAGTCAGAAATTTTAGTTCCAAATTGAAACAAGCGGGAAAGTTCTAATACTGTCGTATTAGAAAAGCGCTCAGGTGTTAGTAAATGTATTTAATGAAGAAATGACGTATAAACTCCGTCGACTTGGCTGGGAAATGGAAATAAAACATCAGCTGATAGCAAACAAAGGTTACCCAGGAAACTGCATGTAAACGCGTATTTTTGTTTCCCGAAAATGAGCTCACCGTTGAGCTCATCGGGCGCGTTTTTTTTAGGCTTCATTTGAGTTCAACGATCAATTTCGATAAGAATTACTCTACCGCTAAGAAATTTTCTTATAGACAAACGATCGAAACTACCTGCGCATTACGTTAAAAGCATAACATACAGTTTTCACAGCTTTATTTATTTTAAAAATGGACCCCCCCCCCCCAAAGCCTACACATCGATGAGCTGGTGCGCCATTTAAACGAATTAGCACTAGTACACTAGTACTCAGAGGCAAGTCGAAATCAAAAAGCGCTGCCTATCGGCTGAGCGCTTAAAATGCAGTATTTTTTTTATCAATGTTCAGATTGGTTAATTAGATAGCCTTTATCATCTTTAGGATTCGACCAACCGGTTCCATTCATCCATTCTGGATTTTTTTAAATAGTATTTTACAAAGATTTTTGTATGTTTGTTTTTAGCTTTCATTATGCGTTCCGGAAATGATATCATGGCTGATGCTGGCCTTTTGCGAAGGAGCCATCCTTCTATGTTTGGCGCGGTTCCTGAGTGGACTGTGTTTAGGATTCATCTGCGTCACGACCCCGCTATACATAGCCGAGATCGCCCAACCCTGCGTCCGAGGAGCCCTCGCTACCTTCTTTCAACTCTTCATCGTCATCGGTATCCTTTTTACGTTTATATTGGGTGAGTACCTACAAGATTTTAACTTTCACCCCCTTAATATCCTAATATATAATTTGAAAAATAGAATGAAATTGTGAATTAACCTCTGTAAACGGAAAGAAGAAGGAACAGGAACAAGAAGAAGAAAAAGAAGAAAAAGCGGAAGAACTGGATGAAGATAAAGAGGGAGCAGAAAATGAAGGAGAAAAAGAGGGAGCAGAAAATGAAGAAGAAAAAGAAAAAAAAAGGAGAAAAGAAAAAAGGAGGAACGAAAAAGAGAAGAGTTGAAGGAAAAATTGGAAAAAAGCAGGGCAGAAATCGAAAAAGAAGAGGCAACAATTGAAAGGAAAACAGAGTAAAGTATTTAGAAGATAAAAAAACCGATACTTAAAACTTAGTTTAAAAACAAAGGTAAAAGCTTAAAAAGAAGTTTGTATAAAGGTTTAAAAAAAATTTTAATTTAAAGTTTACAAAATAAACTTACAATTTTTGAAAAAAACTGTTATATTTATTACTTCAAAGAAAAAATTAGGACCAATTTAAAGACAAACCAGAAAATTAAATGAAAATAAAAAAAAAAAAAAAAAAAAAAAAAAAAAAAAAAAGACATTTGAAAGGGAAAGGTGTACATGAAAAATAAGAAGCAGCCCCATAAGCCCCTAGTTTTAGAAGTGTAACGTGCAAATCAGGGATTGGTCATGTAGACGTTTATCATTAGCGTTTCAATACGCGTCTGATACGCAGTTTGATCGAAAAAATATCAACCTACAAACGGGGTGGGGTCAGTATTGGGATGAAAACTGGGTCTTGAGGGAACTTTTTTTTTTTTTTGGATCGAAAAGAAGAGTTTTTTTGCGTTTTTCTTGCAAAATGACGACTACAGTATAAACAACGGAAATCGAAAAGGTCAGCGTGCATGAAGGCTATTTCAATTGTAATCTTCCGTCGCATTTCTAAGGCGCAATGATACAACTATTCGAACTCTCCGGAATGCGTGAGGTATCACGCCGCATTTGAAGGCGTTTTCAAAACAGCCAAGTTCCGATACCCGGATCATCGTTTTGCATAGCTCATATTATTTTGTTTGTGGTTAGAAATGGAAGCGTGCATGAAGGCCATTTCAATTGCAATCTTCCGTCGCATTTGTAAGGCGCAATGATACAACTATTTGAACTCTACGGAATGCGCGAGGTATCACGCCGCATTTGAAGGCGTTTTCAAAACAGCCAAGTTCCGATACCCGGATTATCGTTTTGCAAAGTTCATATTCTTTTGTAAGATTCCGTGCCACTTGTTTATTTTTAATCCTCGTAGAAAAACCACCCATTTGTAAATACAATTCTAGCTGAAGCGCAATTTAGCTATGCATTCACCACTGCAAAAATTTCAGAGGGAATCGACAAGCCCAGCGTGCATGAGGGTAGGCCCGCGACAAGGGGGGGATACTGGGTCCCTGGTACCGGGAGTAAAAAACCACTACGAATTCATATGCAACCCTTGTTTCGTAAGAAAAAGTGGAAAATTTACCCTAAAAATTTCGCAAAAGGTGACTAGATTCTCAGAAATACGCTGGCGCTGGGGCACTGTAGAATTCCTCTTAAATTTTCAAAGAAGTATACTTCTTGGAAAATTTCTATCTATTTTTAAGATTTTCAGTACAGAGGGATAGTTTTGGTAACTGCGTTTCATTTTCTTCCGTCATCAGATGCTAAGAGTCTCCAGTCTGGGCATCCTTGACTTCAATGGCTCATTGCTCAACTCCCTTGCCATACACAAACGAAGGGGGAGTCCAGGGGAGCCTGGCCCTCTTAGAACTGAAAAAAGTATCATAACCCCCCCCTCCCCCCCCAAAAAAAAAATTAAAAATGTTCCAGATGTTTTGAGTATTTTGTGCTGAAAGTATAAAAAAATAATAAAAAAAAAAATTATAATTATTCCGCAGAAATTGATGGAAAAATTATTTATGGAAGCTTCAAAATGCGTCCGATTAGTCGTATAAATTCTAAAATTTCTCGGGGGATGCCCCTCGGACCCCCCCCCCCTGTGCTTGGGGCCCGGACCTTAAAACTGGTACCAGGGCCCGAGATGGGATGTGGCGGGCCTGACTGGAGTTATGTTTTTTCGTCCGGAAAACGACGAAATATGGAGTATTTCACAGCATCGTGAAACATGAAATATCTCACTGAAATTTCCAGTCTTTCATTCCTCTCCTACTTTCATGTCACCCTGCCCAGCGCGCAGCATGGCGAAAAATCCACTTACCATCTCCCTCGGTTTACAGGTATCCTTCAGGACGCCCTATGGATAACCCTGGGCTGTTCCATCGTCGTACTAGTATTCTTCGCGCTGTTCCTCTGGATGCCGGAGTCCCCGGTGTACCTGACGATGGTCTCCCGACCCAAGGCGGCGGCAGCATCTCTGCAGTGGCTCCGTGGGCGGGACTACGACATCTACGCCGAGATCCGGGTCATCGAAGCCGTCGTCCAAGAGGGCCGCGACGTGGAGGTCACCTACGGCGACTTCATCTCCGACGCCGCCTCCTTCCGCGGCATCATCATCGCCATGGGCCTCTTCTTCTTCCAGCAGATGTGCGGCATCAACGTTGTTATATTCTACATGAACACCGTGTTTGAGACGGCCGGGAGCACCATCTCGCCGACGCTGGCCACCGTCATCATCGGAATCGTCCAGGTAGGATTTTGTTTTGAGAATGAAGTTTACGGGAAATTGTTTCGTGGGCGTGCATTGAGTGGTAGACCAGGGAGCATAATTTTGATATTGGGAGGTACCAGCCCTTTCTAGATCCGATTCGTATCTACGCTGTTAAAATTTGGAGTGTAATTCTGTGCCGGAGTTTATATGGACCGCGTTCAGTAGAAAGGAACCAAGCTACATCAGCTATTGCCAAATTTAACTGGAAACTTTAATTTTTTACGAGAGAACGTTGGTGTGGATTCCTTGAAAAATGATAAAGAATTTGCTTTGTACTGTGCAGAAAATTTACTAAAATTTGCAAACAAATCCGCACAACCGTTTTCATATGAAAAATTAAAGTGCCCAATCAAATTTGGTAGTACTTGATGTGGCCTGCTTCCTTTCTGAAAAAAAAAACCGGTCATGCGAACTGAAAATTCAGCGTTCGGTGCCTTCTTTTAATTTTAATGTTATGTCAATGTACTTATGTTATTACTTTTTTTTTTTTCTTTCTTCCTTTTGTTATTATCAGTTGAATTTAATTTTATGGCTGATCCGGCAGAATAATTGGGTAGCCCAATTTGACGGGCAGCTTAATGTTTTTTTTTTATTTTATTTTATGTTTTTCCTTTTTTAATAAATAGCTTATCTATCTACCTATCGATTCATATCATCTCAAATATTCGATTTGTCAAACTATATTTCCAGTTCGTATAACCGAACGTTCCATTTATATGACTGAATTTTGTTCGTCAGTTCACTTTGCCGTACAAGTTCAGTTAGACGAACCGAAAGTTTGGTTTGACAAACCAAAAATTCAGTCAGACAAACCGAATTAGTTGGGATCACTAAACAGACGACCGAACTTTTAATTCAATGTGCTTAAAGCGGTCCATTTAAGGAAGGAGTTTGAATACGACACTTAATAATTCCAATGCATTGATTCGACAGGTGCTAGCCACGGCTCTGTCGGTCTACATGATGGACAAGGCCGGTCGGCGGTTCCTGTTCATCTTCTCCCAAGCGGCCTGCTCGCTGTGTCTCATCTCTCTGGGCACGTACTTCTTCCTCAAGTCGCGGGGCGACGACGTGACGCCAATCGGCTGGCTACCGGTTGCATCCGTTGCCGTCTTCCTCGTCATGTTCGCCTTCGGCTCCGGCCCCGTCCCTTGGGCCATCACCAGCGAGATCTTCAGCAAGAACATCGCCTCCCTCGCCCTGTCCCTCGTTACGGCCGTCCATTGGTTGCTCGCCTTCTTCGTCACAAAGGTAATCCCGTTTTCACATACTTATATGCCGCAATCACGCGCTGAATGTGGAGGTCATCGGAGCGATGCCTGAATTTTGCGCAAAATTCAGCAACGATTCTCAGCAGCCATCGGACTAATGTTGGATTTGTCTGAGCTATTCGAGTAGATTTGACACACATCTGGATGAAAATAACTCGAATTTTCGAAATTTCAGCCGTTGGGCGATGACTGTTGACTTCCACATTTAACTGCTATATTCAGCAGCAAAATAATAACAATTCGGGATTTGCCGTGGGCATGTCACGAGAGCGTCGTTAACAAGGTTCATGAGCTAAAGTGCACCAACACCGATCACCTCGTCGTTGCACATCTGAGTCATCACCGCTGACGTCACTGGCATTCATTTTTACGGCCCTTAACTAACGAGCAGCCTCCTTATTCCCCACCTGTCTCTGATTTCTTTTAAAATACTTATAAATACTAAATAAATACTTCCAAATATGTGACAAAGAGCATTCAATTGGGTCAGGCAGTCAACCGTCTTAGGTTTCGAAAGTCTCAAGATAACATTTTTGGCAATTTCTGCCATTTTGGATTTTTGAATTTTAAAAATTTGAGTTGAGATTCAAGTTCCTCGTGAAAAAATACTCCCTGATACCATGACGGTAACAGTCAAGTTTCAAACGTTAGTGCGCCTTCAATTACATTTGATACCGTGCAATACTTTCGTGGTGGAATAGTTGCATTGGCGCCTACAAACCTAACAGGGATACTGCGTGCATTGCGCAATGAGTGAAGTATCCCTGTTAGGTTTGTAGGCGCCAATGCAACTATTCCACCCCGAAAGTATTGCACAGTATCCAATATAATTGAAGGCGTATTAACTTATGAAAATTGACTGTTACCGTCAACCACTGTTTGCCAAGTGGTAACTTCACGCCGACTGAAACATTTTACAGGGTCCAAATTTTCAAAAAAGATACTCATGGTATATTCACCGTTTTTTAGCGCACTTTTCGATGGCTCCTGTGTTTTTTTTTTTTAGGTCTAGAGAGATGATATTGAAATAAGTCGAAATTCACGATTTTGCTCAGAAAAATGGCAACGTCGCAGCGTGTCAAAATTATCAGAAGGGGAGCATTGGGAGCATCTAAGATACTAATTTCACACTCTGATTACAATTTAGGCATCTGTAACGTTAATTTATCGAGAGGGAAAAATCCTCAAAAACAGTAAAAAATTCGTTATTTTCATGCCCGAAATTTTCGCGTCGGGTCAAAAGCATGGAGGGGGTCCAAAACTTCACTAGGGTGTAGTTTATGAACTAATTTTGCCCTCTGTTTAATTTGCAGACGCCTCCGGCTTTATTTTTTGGGGAGCGAAAAATTACTGAAAAACGTAATTACGTAAAAATTCGCTATTTCTGCTTGGATAAATGGCAACTGCGCGTCGGGTTAATTTTGTCCGATTGACTCCAAATTTCATTTTCCGAGTTTTTGAACATGCTGTAACAGATTTAGAGGGTTACGGCCATAAATTTCCGAAATTCATTTTTTGTGGGCCACCCTAAATTCATACGTATTGCAAATGACAGATATTAATTCCAGCATTTTCGGCAACATAAAGATAATCGCATGAAAATCCACCTAAAACGTCTGGTGCTATCACCTCTTGACAATTTTAACCCCTTGACAAAACAAAACTGTGAGGCCGTTTTTGGGTATTGCATTTTCCTTCTTGTGAATTTTCTCAGACCGATTTATATTTTTAACTTTGGTTTTGAACTTCAACGATTTCTAGGCGCATAAGTGCAGTTTTTGAAAAAAAAAAGATATTAACGATTCCAAGTAAAACCAGTCTTAATGCAAATTTTGTGAAACTTCGCTCCAAACTCCAATTTTTAAGTATCAAAATGTCAGTTTGAGCTTTTTTTCCGCCAACCGGATCCATGTGATTTCGAAAGTTCAAACAAGTATCTCTCGAAATACCAAAAACTGCACTTAGGCGCCCTCTCCTCAAAGCCTCTCATTTCATTCTTCATTTTTTGTGGAGTCTGTGATCTCTGCATCATTCTTTACATGCTTGTCGTAGCACAGCGTTTCATCACTATCTTCCTTCCGCAGGTTTACACTTCTTTGGAGGCGTTCATGGGAACCGGTCCTACGTTCTGGATGTTCGCGGCCTGGTGTTGGGTGGGAGTAACATTCTGTTGTCTCCTCATGCCTGAAACCAAGGGTCGACCTCAAGAGGATATTGTGGACGAGCTGAGAGGCTGTAAGAAAAAGCAAACCTCTGGCAATTGTCCGTAAGGGTCTTTTACGGTGCTTACACTATCCCCCGGTCATCTTTAAGACGTGACTTAACAACTGAAATATTTTAATACTGTGTTTTTTGTCTCGTTTTTTACGTACCTCAAAGGCACACATTTTTTTCTCTTGAAAAATATACCGTACTGCTCATAGAATGTATATACACAAGCACGTAATGTGCAGATGGATTGCACTAGATCGTTAGGTTGAGAAATGCCATGAACGACCATCTCGTTGTTTCCCTCGCGAACAACGGAACTTCATCTCAATGTTGCAAGTTTTCTTTTGCACAGTGTATTTTACATACGAGAATCTTGGGCATTCCTGACTGAAAATTTCACTGATTTCCCCTCAGATTTCAGGCGAAAATTAGAAAGATTTTGGATGCGCATTGCACATGTGCACTGTTATTAAATAAATTAATTTTTTCAGTCAATTTGGCAAACTTGGAATGGAGTTACGTTCTTTTGTCGGAGAGACGACAAACAGTCGAGCAATCAGGTGACTGAGAGATCAAAAACTTGGAGGAAAAGATTGATTTCTGTAGCATATTATATTATGCAAAGGAACATTTCTTGACACGAGATTATAAGATTTGAATGAACTTTTGGCTGAATATTTAATCATAAGTAAAAAAGACAACCTCTAGCTCGGAATATCGCTGTACTTTACATTACTATACACATTGTACAACCACAGTGCTTATTAAATAATTTTACATACAAAACCCTTAATTTGATGTTACACTTCGCAATAAAAAATAAAACATCACCGAAAAGATCATTTGAGATCTTTGATAACTCACCCGTCGTTGAATGATCTACCACCAAGTTTCTTTCTAGAATCGTCGCAAAGTCTGTCTGCTGATGAATTGTTTTGCTTTTTGCGGGGCCTTACATTATTTTGTTTGCTTCCTTCTTTTTTTAATTATTTCACGGGATAACACTGTGCTATAGTACTCTCAGGTATAATCACTCTTTACATTTTGTCAATTACGCATGTTCAAAATGTTCGAGCTTTTAAACTCCTTTCAAAAAATCTAAATTTAGTACCTCACTCTTATGTGACCGATGTTAAGTCAATTGTGAATTGTCATGTTCTAGTGCCGCGTAATACATTCCAGGTTTTAGTAATTTGAAAATCAAAGTTTTATCCAGTTTTTTCCTTACACTTTTGTTCAGTTACTAGGTTCGTAAGAATGTAAACGGTTTGATTCATTGTCTTTTACGATTTTCTGTAGACAATTTGTTTCTTTCCAGAATAAATTATTACATTTTTTTCTACATCCCGGTTCGTCCTATGTCCAAACCATTATTATTTTCTTTCGGTCCTACGAGCCCATTGTTGAAATCGATAGACAAAGCAAAAGACAAAGAAGATACAGGACAGCGGACTGGTTATTGAAATTGATAGACAAAGCTATAGACAAAGATGACATAGGGATATGGAGCAATCTTATAGGTTGAAACAGGTGGTTCTTACAGACTAAGGGGGAAAATTATGGACTAACTGTCGGGTCTCTTGTCGGTTACCATTAGTTAGTTTATTACTTACCTCATTGTCTATTGCAACCACCCGCTTCCACCATATCCTTTTTGTCTTCATTGTCTATAGCTTTGTCTATCAATTTCAATAATCGGCCCGCAGGGAGTGACAGGAAATGATGGACTAACTATAGAGTATCCGGTGGGTTCCTGTTAGTCAGTCAATTGTCTACCTCCATTGTCCATTGCATCCCCCCCCTTCCACCAATAGGATCGCTTTATTTTCCCCCCCCCCCTGCTTACACCAATATTAGGATCCCCCCATAAAATGTTGTCTTCTTTGTCTATCACTTTGTCTACTACTTTCAACAATCACCTCGCTGGTGACGATGCAAACTGGGACGGTATTGTTACCGCAACCAAAATAATCGTCAACACAGACGTAAAGTTGTAACTTTAACCATGGAAAGAAGATAGAACCTGGAGTTAGCAATGAGCAGAGCGTTGCGGACTGCGTTAAGCAGAAAGGAACTAAGCCACATCAGCTATTGCCAAATTTAACTGAGCAATTTAATTTTTCACATTAATACGGTTGTGCGGATTTTTGTGCAATTTTCAGCGAGTTTTCTGCTTAATACGAAGTAAATTCTTTAAATTTTTCAAAGGAACCAACACAAACGTTCTCTTGTGAAAAATTAAACTGCCAAGTTAAATTTTGCAAAGGCTTTCTAAGAGCAAGATTTGTTTCTCCACATATGGGTGAAAAAATTTTACCCTTGAGCAGTCACAAACGTAAAGATAGCTTCTTTTTTAGAGATAAGATGATCAGAAGGAGCAAACTTAAGGACCTAAGTACAAATTTTTAAAGTTCTCGCCCAGGGCTTAACTTGTCAATTCTGAGTGCTGTTCAACGATCGCAAAATCTGCCATCATGTGGAGTGCCACTCACAGTAGACACATCGCTTGAAAATGTTTCTCTCGAGTCACTATTGTTATAGTAAATTGATCAATTGGTAGCTATCAAACGCAACGTCAAGCTTTTGAAGAAAATCTGAAGTCACTTTACTGAGTCATGATGGATTGAGATTCCTATTCATTTGTGCTCAAGCTCCCAGTATTTCACGAGCAAAATTAGTTTCTAGTTTTTGTGGTTTATAACTGAATTTAGATTTCTTGTCCTCCGCTTCATTCCGATTAACTTCTTGTGAGACGTTCTAACCTGTGGCTCTGCTTAATGTGAGACTTTTTGTATAAACATCATAACATTTCTTTCCTAACTACGCATTATTTTTCATAATTTAATCATTGATGCTCATCGAATGTAAGCCTTAAAGATAATGTTGATAATATGTACTTATCCCGTTTGCTTAGCAAAGTCTAATTCTTTATTACTCAAATGCCGGACGCTTAGTGAACATCAAATGGCACCTTTTCTAATTTTAAAAGAAGTTTAGTACGTTGTCAGTGATCTGTGAGATTGGAACTTTGTATCTAAAAATTAATACAATTTAAAAAAAGAAAAAGCAATATTCATCTCATATCTTAACTTCTTTGATATTGTATGGAGCATGAAAAATGTTCGATAAAAATTGTTTGAACTTTTAACAACGACCTTGTCACGTGATTTTATGCAAAATTTCGAGGTGCCAATTGTGTTAAAAAATATAAACGACAAATTCCGAGGAGCTTCGAAATGCTTTAAACATTTTTCAGTGAACATAAATTAGAAATTCAGTTCATTTTTTTACATAAAGTATGGATACACCCACAATCGAGGCACAACCCGTGAGTGTCTTCACAAAATTACATTTTCAGAAGAGCGGAAGTAGTGTTTCAACATCAAAAGCAGATGGTATAGGTAAGTAACAATATTCTTACACTTGTATAGGTGAAAAGTAATTCATGGCTCAAAATTAAAAAATCAATGATGCATGAGTGTCAAAGATAGTTATGATAGATATGATAGTTTCTGTATATTTTTACGAGAAACAAAATAATGGAATATATATGTACTTATCAAATCACAGAAAATAACTGCAGTCAAGTATACATTGAATGTAAAATTTGGAAAGAAAAATGTGATTTATTTACCCAAAAGCACGGAAACTTAAGCGTCAATTCCTTTACGTGGATCTAATGAAACGTATTTCTGCCCAACGGGACTATTTGCATTAAGACATGAGCCCTGAGATCCATAACAATATTATGAATATCATGGCTCACGTCATAATACACATAGTTCAGTTTGGCAGAAATTCGTCCAATTAGCAGTTCTCGTGTTTATCCTCATTTTTTACGCACTAATATTTCAACTTTTGTCACAATGTATAGTCGGCTTCATTCTCACGTGACACTTCAAAACTATTTCGGAATGCGATCTCTTGCATGCTTGATTTCGTCATTTCAACGATGTGTGCATAATGCATGCATAAACGCCAGTAACTGGAGACATGAGAAAAGCCAATATTTACCTTCATTTTTGCGTGGTACCACACACCATACTCAGGAGTTTGAATAGTTGCACGTTTCATTTCCACATTTAACGATGCGCGGATGTTACATTCATACTGCCGAGCTATGGAAGAACGCCGTAAGAACATTCCAGAGTTGCTAAATATCCTTTGATGAAATTTATTTTTGAGGAAAATAATGAATATTTTTTCTTAAAATTTTCAGGAACTTTAGATCAAAGCACAAACAAAATTCTCAAAAAAAATATTAGGAAAATATTCATTAGTTTACCAGGGAATTCTCGTTTTATCAAAGAAGATTCTGCAACGCCTGAAGGTTCCTACGGCGTTTTCCTTAGCACAGCAGCATACACTTCCGAAATTATAGTAGGTTACACCTACGTCAGGTTACTAAGTCGCGCGTATTACCGAGTGAATGTATGATCTGTTTCAGCAGAGATTGAAGCTGCAAAACCTGAAGATAGTCCTCGAGAGGTTTTTACGTTAAAAGATGAGGAGGTGGACGAAAGCAAAGCAAAGACCGGGACTCAATATCTCGCAGCAGCAATTGGTTAGACTTTATTTTCATCACTTACCTAAATAAAAGGTAAAAGGGGAAATAGAAGGTTGCAGCTTATGGCTTGCTAAAAAATGGGGAAAAAAGAGTTACAGAACATAATGTCAAAACTGTTTCAGGTGAAACTTAAATGCTCATTTTGATACCCTTGCAGGAATTTTTTGCTTCCCAGGCCTACGGGAGTATTTTTTGTCGACTTTTTACTTCGCTTCGCACACAAAATGACTACTAAAAAGCTGAATCAGCGAGTCATTTTTTCGTTACATTTTGTGCATCCATCGGAAATGACAGTAAAATATTCCGAATTTTTAAACTAATAGTTTATAGAGTGAAAAATGGACGAAAAAATGTAACTGTAGATAAAAAAGAGGCCCTAGTAGCAAAAAATCTATCATAAAGACATGTTAAAAGGATTTATTTTCTACAAATATTTTGTAGAAAGAATTGCTGTGTGTGTCAATATTCTTCTGATCGCAATCAAATTGGTGTATCAAAGCGAGAGAATGATCGCATTGCTCATCTCACAAAGGGAAACAGTTACCTTCAGCGACGAGCCTTATTGCCCATTCAACTCCATCTTTTCCAGAGCTCACACTGAAAGAAAATTCTCGGCGTTTTTACCAAGGTCCGTTGGTACCTTTACCATCTCACTTTTTTTACAAATTATTGGTAATTTTACCAAAACAGACTGGTAAGCTTACCTAAAAACCGGTATTTTTACTATTTTTTAGGTAAGAATACCACTTTTGTTGGTAATCAATTCCTGGTAACTTTGCCATTTTATCTCGGTTATTCTACACAGTCGATAAAAAATATTGGCGTTTTTAAAAGGTCCAGTAAAATTACCGAGAAAGTTCAATAATTTTACTGGGATTTCTCGGTAAAATTACCAATTCTATAAATGGTAATTTTACCAAGAAAAAACTGGGATCAAATAGAACCCTGAATTCTTGGCAATTGTACCCTTTTCTTAGTAAATATACCGAGATTTTTTTTTCAGTATAGGAGAGAATTGAGCTCCTCTCTTTCGTCAGAGGATCAAACAGTTTACGCAATTTGGTAGTGGGTATCTGCCGCTAAGTTTATCAGATGCGTGATCCATCAATCACTTTGACAGAAGCATCGTATCTGAAGTGGACCGATAAACTTTGATAAGTACCAGCGCCACACTCGTGATGTCATTTTTGCGTTTAAGGACATATCTTATCGAACATTTTTACGAATTTTTCAATATGCAGTTGCTCTCATTTCCTCGTCCCGTATGAATAATACGCTGGCATCAGTTTTGTTGTCTTTGATGCCTTATGGCTATCCAGGCTAAGAAAACATTCGATTTCATTTGCTTTTATATTGCTGTCATGCGGACTCCCATCTTTTACCTCGACCCTTGAGTGTTAGTTGACGATTGAATTTCCATAAAAAATCAATCTACTCCCTTGGCACGCAAAAGCTCCATGGTATCTTTACCAAGAAACTATTGAACATATTCAACTTTAAAATTCACTGATTTTTTCATGTGAACTTAGTTCTGCTAAACGGAACTGGAGACGTATCGGAACTATTCGGTGTGCTCTCCCTGCCAAAAGTTACGAGTAAGGTATTCTATTCAGAATTCGCCAACACACATGAGTAGAACTTCCTACTTATATGAGTAGAAATCCTACTCATATCACTAGAATATTCTACTCATTAGAGTAAAAAAAAAGGTCAACTCATGTGAATTCAATTTTTTTCATTTTTCATTTTCTCCTGACCAGGAGACACCGACATACCGACATAGTATGTAAATTTGAAAAATAAAAACGTTTTGTCCTTACAGTTTTTTGAAGCGGTGACTAGTTTCTAAGATATCGGACACGGTAGATTCAACGCTGAACTCGTGTGAATTGAAATCTCCAGTTATATGTATTGGCAAAAACTGAATAGAGAAATTCTGCTCATATGAGTTAAATTCTATTCATATGACTTTGATTTTCTACTCATTTGTACTCACCATTTTTAGCAGATCTAGAAAGCTGCAGAAGAGACAATATGAAAAAAAACGTGATTCCTTTTGCGGAAATGGAAAAGTGGAATTTTCTATTCGATCAAACGGATCCAAGCGCCAACTGAATGTGGCACTCATGAGCCGTGGGCATATGACAAGAGCATTGTAAAAGGGCTCATGAGTTAAAGCCACGAAACCGACATCCTCGCCTTAGTCGTCGTCGCCGCTGACGTCACTGGTGCTTTATAATGCCCATTCATTCTTACAGCCCTCAACTAACGAGCACACTCCTTCTGCCCCATCCGCTTCTGGTTCCTTTTAGCAGAAATACGTCCATTTAATCACATGTATTAATCAGCCCTTGCAGCAGAAATGAACAAGTCATACACTTATAAAAAGTCACAAAATATAAAATTAAATAAAAAAAATTTATTTAAATAAAACTTATACATTCGTCACCATCCGGCCAAAGTATCACAAGCACCATGCGACGCTTTAAAATTGTAGCCGCCTTTTTATGTTTTTACAGAGACATTTTTCAATGAAGCTGACCGACAATTTCACTGAATTTCCTTTGTGCTGTCGACTAACTTCAGTGGAATTTTCAAACAGATTCAACCAACAATTTCACTGTAAAAATAAAATGGCGGCGAAAATTTTGAATCGTCGAATGGCGGTTGTGATACTTCGGCCGAAAGGTGGCAAATTGATCAAGTCACTTTTTGCAACTTTGGAAGGAAGTTACTTTCCTTCGCCTGTGGAAAGACGATTTGTAGTGAATTAATAAGAGCGTTGCTTATTTATACATATGTTTTTCCTCCTTTAGCGTCTTTGACAGGAGTAATGATGGGTCAGATGCTCTCGTGGTCATCTCCCGTGACACCCCTCCTCATTAAGGAGGGGAAGATCGATAAAATCGAAGAGTCATGGCTGGTCTCCATCCTGAATTTTGGCGCTGTGCTTGGCTGCACGGCCGCTGGCTCAGTCAACAGTTACGTCGGCAGAAAAAGTGTTTTAGTAGGTAAACGAAGTCGTTTCATATAATAACTCAAGCGTCAAAGATTGGCGAATCTGTATATGGTTTATAAAATCACGTCAAAAAAGGAGAAAAATTGCAGAAAACCGCGTAGAAATAATGTTTGAATGTCCATTCTCCCAAGCTTTTGATAACTTTTTTTCAGAAAATGAGGAAAAGTTTATAAAAAATTAGTGTATTTTGTAAATTTAATATCGAACACGCAGAAATTTTTGAAAATTTCCTTGACGTTAATGATTTTTTTAAACTTCATTAGAGGAAAAAGTGACTTGGCTCAAACAGAAATATGCTCAAATTTACCGCAGAGAAGATTTCCTTTGGAAACAATTAAGGAAATCATGATTGTTTAAAGAAGAAAAGATATTCATACATGAAGAAAAATTTCTTACGTCAAGCAGGAACCCACTTTCATTCAGCGATTTTATTCTTGGTTCAAAATAAAATCTTCGTGGTGGCATACTCAAGAATGTTTTTTGCCTAAATCAAGTAACTTTTTTCTGTAATGAAATTCAAAAATTATGCTGAAAGTTATCAAATACGGATGCAAGGACTTGGTGAGTTTTTGGACAACCGCTCTCTTTCTGTGCTGTAGTATCTTGCTTTATTTTGCGAGGAAAGCTCTGTATTCTTAAATTATGGCTGTCATTTAATATATTAGAGCCCCATCAATTTTGTATATACTGTTCAACACTTCTGTTGTAAAAAAGTTATTTGAAGCGCCGCGGCGGGCGAGGGCGGCCAGCACGACACGCACATTGGCGCCTACAAACCTAACAGTGATACTTCACGCATTGCGCAATGCGTGAAGTATCCCTGTCAGGTTTGTAGGCGCCAATGCGCGTGTCGCGCTGGCAGGACGCCACGGCGCGCCGCTCCGCTTGGTTTGGCTCTAATATTTTAACTCGCGGAGTTCAACTCATGATTTTGGCATTTTTGCACTCTCTGCATAGAATATTCTCATTTAATCTGATGAAAATAGTACGTATTAATAACATGTATTATAATAAACTACGGCTCATTGAGATTAACATCGATGTCATCGCTGAATATATGTATTTGAATGATTAAAGAACATTTAAAGGAGAATTTGAGAAAATAGATGGTTATCTTATTGAAAAAAAAGATAAAAAAAAAAAAAAACGAATGAAGAGTTAAACTGTTGACAGTAAACGTCGTTAATTACAATCCAGAAGGAATAGCGAAATGAACCTACCAGCGCCAAAATATCAACTTAGCAGGAGATGCAAGATGTTGATTTTCGATGTCTGGAAATCATACTTTGGTTTTACTTTTGGCACATAAGCTACTGGGCATGCAATAATTCTACTGAACATGCTTCCATCCTACCGTGCGAGAAAAAAAAAACGCCTTATAAACATTCGAATGTTGCCAAATTTTCCCTCGGAAAAAATTAAAGTTTTTAATATTTGTCCTTGAATTTTTCAAAGAATATAGATAAAATTACGAAGAACTTTCTCCGCCGAATCTAAAAAAAATATATTTACAAATTTTCTCAAAAATTCGTGTTACGACTACGGAAATTTGGCAANTACATATATACATACATATATACATACATATATATATACACATGAATTTGAATAGCATATATTTTCGTGATCTACGACCCGTGATCGGTGCTCTTCACAATGTCTCAGGTCTGGGTCCGACATCATGGGAGAATGCAATAGTGTATTTCCTTCGGAAAATACACTAAAAATATATTTACAAATTTTCTCAAAAATTCGTGTTACGACTACGGAAATTTGGCAACGTCTCATGGTTCGTGCGGCGTTCCTCCTTAGCACGGTGGCATAGAAATATACTCAAAAAAGATTTGAGACCTGATTTTTTTTTCATCCGCAGATGACCGCATGCTTGCCGCAAATGGCGTCCTGGTTGTTGCTGGCCCTTTGTAGTGACATCAGATTGCTTTGCCTCGGCCGATTTCTGGGCGGCCTTTGCGTTGGTTTCTTCTGCGTCACTTCGCCCCTTTATATTTCCGAAATCGCCCAAGTCTCCGTGCGGGGGGCACTGGGAGCCCTTTTCCAACTATCTGTCACCATTGGTATCCTTACGACTTACACGTTAGGTGAGTAATAAAACTTTTCTATTTGTGGAAGCCAGTGGCAAGGCGTGAATGATCGATTTATCGGTATTTTCCCATTTGAAACAGTAATACAAAATAGATTATTAAGCTGTTCATTTCGAACACCCTGTTGTTCATATAGAGTAAAGTCAGTTTAAAAAAAATGTAAAAAAAAGAAACCAAAATCGAGCACATTCTACGCATATAGTTCCTTTTGATACGCTCTATAAGTCGATCCTTTAATTGGACTGCGTTCAGTAGAAAGGAACCGAGCCACACCAGCTATTGCCAAATTTAACTGTGCAATTTAATTTTTACATGATAACGGTTGTGCAGATCTGTGTGTACAGTGAATTTTCTGCAAAGTGCGAAGCAAATTCCTTTATATTTTCAAAGCAATCCGCACAACATTCTCTTGTAAAAAAATAAATGGCCCAGGTAAACTTAGCAAAAGCTGGTGTAGCTTTGTTCCTTTCCGCTAAACGCGGTCCGATTGGACTACATTGTGGTTAACTACAATTTCTGGCTTTCACTGAAAAAAAAAGGATTGCTAATTCACCGATTCAGGGTGGAGCGAAATTTGCTTCACTTCGTAAAGCTTTCTTATCCGTGTACGGTGTTGAATCAAGTGAACGACTAGCACGAATTACTACACCCATTTGCTACATCTGCGCGCCTTCATGCAGTTAATCTTGCATCGAGTGGCTTGGAATTGTAACTGCATTTTTTGGTATTGGTACTTTGCGAACAGTAAAGTAGCTCAATGGTTAGGCTGAAATAGCGGAATTTACGGAAAAATAGCGAAATTTACGGAAGAATAACTAAAAAGGTAACAGACGTAGCTTTTCAGAGAGCAAAATCACCTACACGCGTGTGTGTAAGTTAGCTGAAATTTGTGTAGCGATTTTACCTGCATGGTTTGCACGTTCGTTTTTTCGCTACACCATGCCATGAAATACCCGCGTGCACGGCAATTTCAGCAATATTTTTTTTCAGTGTCCTGATTGCAAAATGCAGCCTAATTTATTATTCCGAGGACTTTTTCGACTATTTCGAATTGAACACCCCCCCCCCCCCCCAAGTTAGAAATCGTTTCCTAAACGTTCCGCTATCTCATTTCCGCCAGGCCTCCTCCCAACAGCAACATCAATAACCCTGGCCTCCTCCTCGACAGTGGTCCTCTTCTTCGCGCTCTTCTTCTGGATGCCGGAGACCCCGGTCTTCCTCCTGCGGACCTCCCAGTCCAACCGGGCGGCCGCCTCCTTGCGCTGGTTCCGCGGCCCCGCCTACAACCTCATCCCCGAGATGCGCCTCCTCGAGCGGATGGTCCAGAAGGCGGAGGCGGAGGAAATCAACTCCCAAGCTCAAAAAAAGCTCTCAAGTTGACGCCAAAATGGAAGGGATCTCCCACGCTATCCGGAGAGTCCACATCTACATCAAGACAAATTCTCCATGCAAAGATAGGGAGCAAATACATTGACAGGGCTTCCACTTTATTTCGGGACTCCAAAACTGAAGACACGGCAACCCTGCTAATGTATTTGCTCCCTGTTTTCGCATGGAGAGTTTGTCTTGATGTAGAGGTGGACTCTCAGGGTAGGGCGGGATATCCACTCCATTTTGACCTCACTTTGAGAGCTTTTTTGGCGCTTGGGAGTTGATTTCAGAGAAAACCAGTGGCACCATCGTGTTTCTCGCGAACTTATACGTAAGAATCAACAGTTAAATCGCAAATCCCTCACACATGCAACATCTCCATTTAAACATAGTCGAATAAGCCTGTGGCATAAATAAGAATTTAGCTGCATTTTGCAATCAGGAGCTACTACTTCTACCTCATCTATGAAAGCATCTGTCTACATAAGAAAACTAAGTGCAATACTTTTTTTTATACAATCAGCCAGAATTGTAGTTGCACCACCAATGGCACCATCGTGTTTCTCGCGAACTTTTTCATAAGAATCAATGGTCAAATCGGAAATCCCTCACACATGCAACATCTCCATTAAATCCGTCCAAATTCGATACGTTTCCTAAACGTTCCTCCCTCTTGTTTCCCACCAGGCCTCCTCCCAACCGCAACATCAATAACCCTGGCCTCCTCCTCGACAGTGGTCCTCTTCTTCGCGCTCTTCTTCTGGATGCCGGAGACCCCGGTCTTCCTCCTGCGGACCTCCCAGTCCAACCGGGCGGCCGCCTCCTTGCGCTGGTTCCGCGGCCCCGCCTACAACCTCATCCCGGAGATGCGCCTCCTCGAGCGGATGGTCCAGAAGGCGGACTCGGCGGCCGCCTACTCCGACTTCGTCACCGACCCCGCCAGCCGCCGCGCCCTCGTCGTCGCCCTCGGCCTCTTCTTCTTCCAGCAGTTCTCCGGGATCAACGCTGTTGTCTTCTACATGAACACCGTCTTCCGGACGGCCGGAGGGGACGTGTCGCCGACCGTTGCCACTATCGTTATAGCTGCGCTGCAGGTGAGTTGCATCACGATTAGCAAAAATCATAGAGTACATAGAGTCGTAATGTAATTGGGAGAGCTGGCGCCACTTTTAAGCATTTTCCATGTCCAGAATTCCGAGACTCCTGTGTGACGCCGGGTCACTTTTTCGATACATAATCGATTGTTTGCGATACACGGGTACCCGGCCATCCGATGACAACAACAACAACAACAACAACAACAACAGCAAAGGAGATAGGAATTACCACGTATTCCACACCGCCCTTTTGGATCGAAAATGTATCGAAAAAACGACCCGAACTCGGCGCACACTGGGCTCGGAATTCGTCGAGTAGAACATGGCGCCAGCTCTCCCATTTACATTACGACTCTATGTACTCTATGGCAAAAAGGAACCAGCGGGCTGGATTATTGAAATGGGCTACTAGACAAAGTACGAATTGTAGCATTCTGATACATGTTTCTTAACTAAAATTTCACGTAGAACACGATTCGCGCAACGAAAATTACTGAAACAAAATCCTGACGGAGATATTAACATTTATATTTCACATTGGTTACGAGGAATTTGAACTGCCCGCTCACAAGAAACTCAAAGCTCTACGTGAGTCAAACCGCGCACCACAATGGTTTCAGCAATATTCTCAATCGAGCAATGTTCATATCCCACCATGTGTTGTTCAAACTATAGGCAATTTGCTACAGCTGAGCCAAAGCGTCAAGATTGAGGTTGATTGAGGTTGCCAGATTTTTATATCTCAGAGACTGTAATGATAAACGTTTAGCGCGCGATGTGAATCACGTAGAGCATTGAGTTTTCATGATTGGGTGGTTTGAATTCACGCATCAAGAATTATTGAATATCTTCGTAAGGATGTGATTTTCGTAATTTTCGTTGTGCGCATCGTGTTTTACGTGAAATGTTGATTGAGAAACATGTATCAAAATGCTGAAATTTGCTCCTTGTCTAGAGGTCCATTGATAGATAAAGCGATTGGCAAAGATGACATAAAGAGTATGCAGTGATCCTATTGGTTGAAATGGGTGGATCCTACAGACTATGAGAGAAAATGATGGACTTACTATAGGGTCTGTCGTGGGTTGTCGTTAGTTAGTCTATTACCTATCTCATTTGTGCATTGCAACTACCCGCTCTCACAAATGGACGTAGTTCTACCAAAGAGACCTATGTGGAAGTGAGAAATATGGGGTGTGCTCGTTAGTCTCTTTGCGTGGCGAGTGAATGAGAATAATTGTGCGCCAAGGACGTCAACGGAGGAGGACGCCGCGTCACGTTCCTCGTGGTTGCGGTAGTCGTGCTCATTAACTCATGAGCCCTGTCCACAAGGCTCTCTTGCCATGCCCGCGGCTCATGAGTTCCGCACTCAGTTGCACATAGGTCTCTTTGATAGAATGCAATATCCCGCTTTTCCAATTCTTCAAAAGGAACCACGCCCACTGACCACATTGCTTCTTATCCAGCTTCCACGAGCACACCCCACATTTCTCATCGCCACATAGGTCTGTTTGGTAGAAATACGTCCAAATAGGATCCCTCCAATCCCTTTTGTCTTCTTTGTCTATAGTTTTGTCCATCGATTTCAATAATCGGCCGGCAGAGCGAGCAATCTCAGTGTTGTACCCCAGGTTTGCTTCCCACCGAAGAATTGTTACTTTTTCAAGAAAATAACTATTCAAATTTTAATACCTTACCTAAATTGAGTATTTTTAAAAAGAAAGAAGAAGTTGTACGATTTTGGAAACACCGCAATCGTGTTGGTTTCTCTTTGCTAGATGCGATCCAGTTGAGCGTAGCTGAAGTTCTCGATTTTTTTTTTTTTTTTTGGCGCGTATACGTAGTATACCGCCTTTGCGATCGTTTCGAACCCTGCTCGATACAATAACCGAGTCCCTTAGTTCCTTACCGAAAAGTGACTACCGCGAACTTCTGAGATTTTCCAAAGCGTGTAAAAAGTTTATTTATCCGTCAATAATTATGATTTAAAGTTGTTTCTCATTCTGGGGCTC
>NW_017547181.1:306221-319580 GCF_001854935.1 Bemisia tabaci
TTATTTATTTAGTTAATAAGTAACTAAAGGGTGACGAATTTTGAAAATTGGTAGAAAATTCATGACGGTGTTCAATGACTAATAAACACACACATCTTTGAGCTTTTGAACAGCTTTGACGCCTGACAGCTCTTTTAAAACACTCTCATCTTTCGGAAAAACTATCAAAATCAAACAGAAACTGATACAGGAGCACCAGATCTTGATTGCGGGAATTTTTTGGGTTTCTGACTTACATCATGAACTGCGCATGAACGGGAAGTACGAAATTGCTAAAACGGATGCGAACCTGAAGAACTAATAAACTCTTATTCCTATATAGGAACAAGAGCTTTCTCAACGAATAATAACTGGTCTAATGCATAGGGAAAACCTGAGGATCCCTGGAGCAGTAGGGCTGAGAAGGGGGGGAGGGGAAAGAAAAAGAAATTCGGTACTGTGATTACATCAGTCTAGCTCTGCTACAAAATTCGTCTTGGTCTGATCTAACGAACGAATAAGCCCGCATGAACGACCGGGAGTTCCGGTATTCACAGCGGACCTCTCTGGGTCAGCGGAGGAACAGTGCGTTCGTCTTAGCGAGACATTCGCGGTTGTCCACTCCGGCATAGTGACCATCAAATTCACAAGTACCATTACAGTCGTCAACCCCGGTAACCCTCTATAGCGCTATATTCACAGGAACTTTCCTGCAACCGGTACGGACTAGTCCGCTCGGGTAGCAGGCCTTTTTTTCCGTGCGGTCTCGTCAAGGTGCGTCGTTGACCTCGCAGTGTTGGATCGTGAATTCTCTTGTTGTGCTGCTTGCTTTTTTTGAAATCTCTGTAAATGAAAACTAAAGGGGTTGATATGTGCGAGTTAATGACGCGCCTTATCAACACATTGTGTTGGAATTCACTGCTTGTTTTTTTTTGTGTGTGTGTGTGTGTGTTACACTAGGTGGTTTTAATTTTTTCAAGAAAACCCCCAAAAAACATTTTGCCTTGCAAAAAAACTGCAAAAGAAAAATTTGGAAGAGCTTAGTGAAACTAGAAACATTACTGAATGACACATTTCCAGTGATATGTTACAAGAACGAATTTGACTTTTTAAACAGCGCTGCCATTTTCCGGAATTCATTCCGAAATTTGGAACTTTTCAAATAATCGGAACTTTTCCCGGAGTCTTCTTATCCCCGAAATTTTCAGCTATTTCCGGAATTTTCTCGAAATTCGCGGTTTTTCGCCGGTTCGACCATTTATTTGATCAAATAGGGACTTTTTCATCAAAGTTGATGATCTTCGGAACTAAATCCGGGCGTATTTTGGAATTTTTCCACGGAATTTTCTCGGAACTTTGGCAAATCGGAATATGTTTCCGGAAATCGGAATTATTTCGGAATCTTTTGATAAAATAAAATGGCAGCACTGTTTTTAAATGTAAAACCGCAGAAAGCTTCTTTGAACACATGCTATTTCTCTAAAGGTTCCCGTTTCCTGACTTTCAACATCCATTGATTTCAGGTGGTGGGCACAGCTCTCTCGGTCTTCCTCATGGAGCGGGCCGGTCGTCGCCTCCTCTTCCTGGCCTCCTTCTCCGCCTGCACCCTCTGCGTCTTCGCCCTGGGCCTCTTCTTCTTCCTCAAGGAGCGCGGCCACCCGGTGGCGGGCCCGTGGCAGTGGGTCCCCCTCGGCTCGGTGGGCCTCTTCCTGGTGGTCTACGCCCTGGGCGCGGGGCCCGTGCCGTGGGCCGTCGTCGGCGAGCTCTTCTCCAAGCGGATGGCCGCCCTCGCCATGTCCCTCGTCACCGGCGTCGGGCACTGGGCCTCCGCCTTCGTCGTCACCAAGGCCTTCGCCATGCTCGAGGCCTGGCTCGGCATCGGCGGCACCTTCTGGGTCTTCGTCGGGTTTTGCCTCGTCGGGATCGTCTTCGCATGGGCGCTGCTGCCCGAGACGAAGGGCCGGCCTTTGCAGGAGATCCTCGATGAGCTCGGCGGGAAAAAGAAGGGGGTGAAAAGCGAAACGTGATCCAGCGGGCAGTTTTATTAAATCGATAAATGGACCGCGTTTAAGGTGATTCGATGGAGGCCATGTTTTGTGTCGGAACGGCATGCGATACATCGCATCAATTGGTTACATTTTTTCAGCTACTCGTCATTTTTTTCGAATTTTGAGATCGCACTTCTGTTGTCATAAGACTTAAGAACCCATGTACCAAATTTGACAAAGAAATTCAACGTAATTAAGGCGTGGTTTTTTTAGAGGGAAAATATCGTATTGGATACTGATATCGAAACTACACTCGAATGCGATATTTTTCCTCTGGAAAAACCACGCCTTTATTACGTTGAATTTCTTTGTCAACTTTGGTACATGAGTTCCTCAGTCTCATGACAATGGAAGTGCGATCTCAAAATTTGAAGCAAATGACAAGTAGCTGAAATTATGGAGCTAATCGATGCGATATATCGCACGTCGCTTTGACACCAAAAATGGCCTCCATCGAATCACCTTAAGGTGATTCGACGGACGCCATATTTTGTGTCAGAACGGCATGCGATATATCGCATCGATTGGTTCCATTCTTTCAACTACTCGTCATTTCTTTCCAATTTTGAGATCGCAACTCTGTTGTCAGGAGACTAAAGCACTCTCTTACCAATTTTAACAAAGAAATTCAACGTGATAAAGGCGTGGTTTTTTTAGAGAGAAAATATCGCATTCGAGTGCGGTTTCGATATCGGTATCGAATGCGATGTTTTCTCTCTAAAAAAAAAGCACGCTTTTATTACGTTGAATTTGTTTGTTAAAATTGGTAAGTGAGTGCTTTAGTCTCCTGACAACAGAATTGCGATCTCAAAATTGGAGGAAAATGAAGAGTAGCTGAAAAAATGGAACCAATTGATGCGATATATCGCATACCGTTCTGATACAAAATAAGGCGTCCATCGAATCATCTTAACTAAATCGATTAATGGACCGCGTTTAACCGAAAGAGACCTAGCCACATCAGCTTCTGCCAAAAACTGAACGATTTAATTTTTTACGAGAGGACGTTTGTGCGGATTCCATTGAAAATTTTAAGGAATTTGCTTCGTACTATGGAGAAAATGCACGGAAATTTGCCAGAAAATCTGCACAACTGTTTCAATGTAAAAAATTAAATTGCCCAGTTAAATTTGGCAACAGCTGATGTGGCTTGGTTCCTTTCTGTTTAATGCGGTCCAAATGAAAGTATACAGGGTGACCCAGGATTAAGTGCGAACAATCGAACATGGAACAAGTCGATTCTTTGGGTCAAAAAAGATGTTTTTGTAATGTTTTTTTTTTCTAAAAACGCTTTCCCTGGGGGCCACAAAGTTGGAGAAAAAAATCTTTTAACACCGTGACAATGTTTAATAAATTTGCAATAAAATCACAATTTTATTGACGGCATTTTAATGCAAAACAATTGAACGATGAACTAACTTCGATATGTCGCAGGCAAATAGTAAAATCAGGCATTTTGTCAAATGCCTAGGCAGATAGTCAGATCTTCTTACTTAGATTGAACTCCTGATTCTTTCCGTAATTTTAAACAAAATAATTCATCCCTCATATGCGAAGGAATTCTCTGTAAAAATATGCATCATATATTGAATTTTAAACGATTTTTAGCTTCTGAATGAAAATTTATCTTGTAATTTCTAGTATGTCATAAAATGCAGAATTTTTAAAATGTTAACGTTTAAATATATAAGAGGCATTTGAAGAGGAAGAGACAAGAAGAGTTCGTAGATTTGATGAGTTATTTTTCCCAAAATATTGAAAGCTTAGGAGCTCTTCACCGTAAATTTACAAAATTTTTTAAACCATCAAAATTTGATTATCTGCCTGGGCATTCGGTAAAATGTCTTATTTAACTAATTGCCTGCGACAGATACATTCAAAGACGTAGAATATTTTTCCAAAGCTCTGAATATTTTCTCAATTCGATCTATTTTAAGGGGATTTTCCCTCTAGCAAACATAAGAAAAAACTGGTAAATAAATACTAAAAAATAAGTCGGTAAATGAATCCTAAAAATACGAAACTGCGGATCTCAGTTTGGTGGTTGAGGTTGGAAGAGGCCTGATTTTCGTTACCGCACAAAATTTCGCGGGCATTTTTGTTCTGTCAATTTAGATTCTTCTGAGAACTCGTTTGTGTACTCATGCTTGTGATAGGAGCTCGTAGGAAATAAAACTTTTTGAAAGTATATTAAAGACCAAGTATTATTTTCTCCCCTACGCATTATACTGATATGTGAATGTACATGCTATTTTTTACTAGATCTGCGATGTGGTAGCTAACAAGCCCTGAGGTATATAATTTTCATAATAAACGTTAATTTCAAATAAAAAGTTTTTAACAGCGGAAAATCTTGTTCTATGAATCATTCTAATGTGGGCGATATGGGCGACAAGGTATTTGTCAAAATGATCGAATTAAAAACCTCCCTGCGCAGCTCACACTACTGCCACATTTGGACCGCGGTAAGCAGAAAAGACCCAAGCCACATGAGCTATTGCAAAATTTAATTTTAACATGAAAACGCATAACGACGGTGAAACTACCAAACCACGTATCTCGGTTTGCGACGTCGCAGACTTCCTGTCATACTTTATTTTTTAAATGAAAAACTACTCAACATCCAGTCTTGAAAATTTCTGTGATTTTTCCTCTTCGTGCCGAGAAAATTCCGTGAAAATTTCAAAGAATGATATTGATTTGGTCTACTTCAAAAAAATAAAATGTGAGCGTAGATTTTTAAACACCGAAAACGAGATACGTGGTTTGGTAGTTTCACCGTCGATAAGCGGAATCTTGTGCAAATTTTAAATTTGGGAACAGGTGATGTGGCTTGGTTCCTTCGTGCTAACGCAGTCCATTTCAGAATGACAAATGTGCTTTTATTACAAAAAGGTCTTTTTTCTCTGATGTACATTAGGCTAATTTTAGCCTTAAAATTAACCATGTTATCCGCTGTTCAATTTGTTATCATTGCTTATCTCGTCACGGGCTGCAGAGCATCAAACATATCCCTGCTAAAAATGAACATGTTGGTAACGAAGTTGGTCTGGCCCAACATGGTAGCAACATGGTGAATGGAACCTGATATCAACATGTTATCACCATGATATCAACATGTTACCAATATTATATCACACACTGAAAAAAAACTTCCAAGATGCCAAAATTTAAATTTAGGCGCGCTGCACGTTCTTAGGCTTAATTTTCATCACGGTCACCAGCGAAGTGACGCTGAGAGAACTCGACAATCAATGTTCACCAGAATTAAGGCCTTTCCCCCATCAGTTTTGTGCTGATCCTCATTAGCTCAAAATTTTTAGCTCTGATCGAAAATGTTTGAGCTTTTTGGCTTTGCCCCCCCCCTCCCAAATAGTGTGGGCCCAGCTTTATCACCTTGTTACACAGTTTGGGCCACGTTTTTAGGATTATTCTTCTTTTTTTCTTGATTTTACTTAAAGGAGATGGTCGACAAAATCACAAGTTAAGGGCGGAGCTAATGAACCGCTGTTTCACAGGATTAAATCAAGTTTAGGAACTATTGACGTATGTTTTTAGAAGTAAATTTTATGTTCTCTTCAATGAGCATAATTTTTTTTTTCTCAGATAATCGTGGCTGCAGATATGAAGCAAAGTTTCCCATAAAATCAGCAAAAATGCGCCTTTTTAAAGCTAATTTTTGAAGAAAACGTTAATTTTACGACCCAAAAATTAAGCTAAAAGAAACGAGGGAGGGTGAATTCGGTAAGAAAGAGCATCCCAAAATTTGGCCCCTTTTTAGGTATTCGATTCGACCATCGGACCAAGGTTTAAATGGAAGCTTATATTAACAGAAAACTCAGGAAAAATTTCAAGATGAGTATAGGAACCGTTTTCGAGTTACGGGGGGGCAAAGGGGTCACAATCCGGCCTAATTTTTTGCTGTTTTCTTGTAGAATTGATGTATCGGCGGGGTTCTTACCGTTGTTTACCCATGTGTAGCACATAGATTCCTACGTTTTTTCACACGCAGAATCGATTTTTAACGTTGCCGAATCGATATACTGATCAGTTAAATCGATTTTGAACGATTTATTAAGGAAAATCGATGATTTTTCAGGATCGAAATTGTTTATTTTCGATTCATGAATGAATAAATACATCTGAAATGACTGAAGCACACGTAACCTTATGTATTTTGATACGTAGAATTGATTTTTAACGTTGACAAATCGATTTATCTATCGTTTGTATCGAATTTTTGCGATTTTTTACGGAAAAACGATGACTTTTCGGAATTAAAATCTGGTTTGCTCCATCCGAGATCGGAGATATGTACCCAACATGATTGGAGCACATCGACTCTTACGTATTTTTATACGTGGAATCGATCTATAACCTCGATAAGTCGATATATCGATCAATTGTATCGAATTTTTGCAATTTTTTGCGGAGAATCGATGGTTCATCGGGATTGAGATCGGTGTCTCTCCATCCAAGATCGGAGAAATGTATACCCTTTATGATTGCGGAGCACATCAATTCTTACGTATTTCTACTTCGTATACCGGACCGTTAGTAACCAATTTCATTCCTGTTCAAAAAATCGATTTTCCACAAAAATCACAAGAAATCAATATGACCAGTCAATATATCGACTCGTCGACTTCTTAAAAATTGATTTTGCGAGAATAATCACAAACGAATCGATGTGCTCCAGTCATGTTTGGTAGATGTTACCAATGCCAGTCCAAAAGAACCATCGAATATCCGTAAAAAATCGCAAGAGTTGTGTATGTCAGATCGATGTATCGACTCGTCGACGTTTAAAATTGATTCTACGTGTAGAAATACGTAAGAATTGATGTGCTCCAATCATAAAGGGTACATTTCTCCGATCTTGGATGGAGAGACACCGATCTCAATCCCGATGAACCATCGATTCTCCGCAAAAAATTGCAAAAATTCGATACAATTGTTCGATATATCGACTTATCGAGGTTATAGATCGATTCCACGTATAAAAATACGTAAGAGTCGATGTGCTCCAATCATGTTGGGTACATATCTCCGATCTCGGATGGAGCAAACCCGATTTTAATTCCGAAAAGTCATCGATTTTCCGTAAAAAATCGCAAAAATTCGATACAAACGATAGATAAATCGATTTGTCAACGTTAAAAATCAATTCTACGTATCGAAATACATAGGGTCACGTGTGCTTCAGTCATTTCAGATGCATTTATTCATTCATGAATCGAAAATAAACAATTTCGATCCTGAAAAGTCATCGATTTTCCGTAAAAAATCGCAAAAATTCGATACAAACGATAAATAAATCGATTCGTCAACGTTTAACATCAATTCTACGTATCGAAATACATAGGGTCACGTGTGCTTCAGTCATTTCAGGTGCATTTATTCATTCATGAATCGAAAATAAACAATTTCGATCCTGAAAAATCATCGATTTTCCTTAATAAATCGTTCAAAATCGATTTAACTGATCAGTATATCGATTCGGCAACGTTAAAAATCGATTCTGCGTGTGAAAACACGTAGGAATCATGTGCTACACATGCGTAAACAACGATAAGAACCCCGCCGATACATCAATTCTACAAGAAAACAGCAAAAAATTAGGCCGGATTGTGACCCCTTTGCCCCCCCGTAACTCGAAAACGGTTCCTATACTCATCTTGAAATTTTTTCCTGAGTTTTCTGTTAATATAAGCTTCCATTTAAACCTTGGTCCGATGGTCGAATCGAATACCTAAAAAGGGGCCAAAATCAGCCTCTTTTTTGGGAGGCTCTTTTATGCTCTTTTTGCTGGGTTTTTTTGTTCGTGGAATGAACCGCTGAGGAGATATTTGCAAAAATCTAATCGTGGGTTTTCCCAATTTTATAAAAATTAAAAATGCCGGCGTCCTGAGCACCAGACAATTTTCCTGAAAATAATATGGGTATTTTCGGACTTCTTTAGCATACCTAGGAATCGAAAAAAATTGGTTTGGTTCAAAAGACAAATCAAAACCGGAAATTTGTTGCGCTGTGTCATATTTCTTTTTGGGGGAAGGACGATAGACGCAATGAATTGTGTACGTTGTTTACGCTGTATAATTTAATCTGTGAAGAAAAGTGCGAAATAAGTACTTACATCTATACAGCTAATAATAATTACTTAGGCCATTGACAATAATTTTAATGGTCACTAATCTAAATTCAAGTAATGATAATACAACTATACAACAGAGATGGATAAATCAAATGTGTTGTATAGTTAATAATTAATTTGTTTGTATTCATGTGCGTAACCGCGCGCTCCAACTGGCGCCTGAAAAAGTACGGTACCGTTCTGACAATGTTAGATATTAAAAATGCCTTTAATAGTGCCCAATGGCATTTAATTTTCGAAGCACTTCGGCGACGAAACGTTTCCCCGTACTTACTGCGAATAATTCAAAATTATTTTCAGGATAGATATTTGATAATAGAAGATGACTTACGGCAGCTCTCTTGCGGGGTCCCGCAAGGGAGTGTCCTGGCGCCGTTTTTATGGATAGTGCTTTATGACTCTGTCGTTAAGGGAGCTTTGCCAATGAGTAGCATTCTATCGGCTTATGCTGATGACGTAGCCGTTGCTACATCGGAGCGTAGCGCGTGGGCCATTGGGGACAGGGCGTCTGCTGCGGTGCGATACACGGTGCAACGGATTGAGGCCTTAAAATTGATCGTTGAGGCTACTAAGACGGAGGTACTTCTGTTATTCTGTAAACGGACTGACTTAAACGTAACCGTGAAGGTGAAGGGAACTGTGCACACACCAACGAAGCACGAAAAGTATCTGGGAGTCTGGCTCGATCGGGGGTTGAACTTTTCTTATCACATTAGAATGACTGCGGCTAAGACAAGACGGATGGCCGGTCTCCTGACCAAGATCATGCCTCTACATGGTGGGTGCTCTTTTAGAAAGCGGCGCATGCTTGCCTCGGTTACGACCAGTATACTGACCTATGCGGCGCCTGTTTGGGTCCATGCGATGGATGTCAAAGTTAATGTCGCAAAGGTCATTAGTGCCATGAGACCTGTTAAGATTCGAGTCTGCTCGGCCTATCGCACGGTCGCAAACGAGGCGTTAGATGTTTTAACGGATATCCCGCCAGCTGATCTATTAGTGCGGCGAGTGGCAGATAGGTATAATTTACGTGATCCAGTGCGCGCACAGGAGAATTTAATGCGACGATGGCACCGGAGGTGGTCTGAAAACCCAAGTGGTGTGGCAAAATGGACAAGAATACTGATCCCAGATTTGGATGTGTGGTGCCAGCGATCGTTCGGCTATCCTAACTTTTTTACAACTCAGTTATTAATCGGACACGGGGTCTTTGGAGAATATATGTATAAAATGCGCCTCTGCGATTCACCTATGTGCGGATATTGTGGTTTAATTGACTCTGCAGAACATGTGTTGTTTCACTGCCAACGGTGGGGTCGGGCACGTCGGGATATGTTTACAGTGATTGGTGGACCGTGCCTGCCTGGGGAGCTGGTCGGGGTGCTCCTGGAGGGGCGGGAATACTGGCGAGCTTTTGAGAAATTTGCAGAGACTGTTTTGTTGAAAAAGAGACGTGATTTTGCGCCTAAGCGAATTGTGGTTGGCCCGAACTTTTGATTTAATTATTGTATTTGAGTATTGTTCCCCTTATTACTAACGTTGTACATGATTCTGGCCACCTACAATTGTTTGTTTATGGTTGGTCGAATCGTGAGAGATACCGAGATTTTACCCACAAGGTTTTTGCTTACTCTCATGGTTGGTCCATCATTGTTAAAAAATTATTAGTACACCATTTACAGTTGCAGTTATAAATATTTTCTCGGGATCGCGTCTTCCGTTCTTCCCGGAGCGCTGCGGGTCGCCCATGGGCATATAATTTGTAAATAAGTTTTGTAAATAAGTGTTGTTGAAATGAATGGCTTGAAAGTACTTTCGGTTAATGTGTGTAAGTGACTAACGGATGTAATGCGTCACTTTTTCTTGCTACATTCCTGGTAAGGTAAATTGGTAGATTATAATTTCTTATCAGCTTTAAGTCCAGGATTACTAATTGCTGCAGTTCCGACTGCTTTCTGTTATTGATGCAATAACAGTGTGATCTCCAGTGTCTTACGATATACATGTGTATTTGGCTTATAATTAGTTTAAATTATTTTAGTGTATTATTTGACTGTGACCCTCTAAAATGGGTATTCTGGATAATCATGTTGAAAAAAGTTACTCTGAGAGAAATGGAAACATCTATCTACAGATTGACCCGCTTATCGTACATGGTTTTTTCATTGTTGCCCTTTTCGCCTTGTTTATTTTGTATTTATTACGTAAGTGGTGTGTCCGTAACAAACAACAACATGTGCAAAGTGCTACGGCTCTACGGGCCCTATCGGTGACTGGAGCTTCCTCGGCCTGCTAAAGTTTTAGGTGAGTTTTTTATGAAGTGTATAATGAAATTTGTGTTTGTTTTCTTCTAGATTGCCTGTCACGGGGAAGGGCAGAGGTTTTCTCTTCCCTTCCCCTTGTTAACGCAGGGGATCTGTCTATGGATCTGGGGCTTGACGCTCCCCCGTACCCGAGTTCGCCGGCAAATTGCTAGAGATAGTCGGTTACTTCTCTACCCCGTAGATTGCCATCTAGGTGACTTTCTCGGGATTCTCCCCCCACCTTCGGGTGGGATTGGCATCCCCTGATGTTGCCGCTCCGCCGTGCCTGCGTCCTCGGTTGTTTGCCCATATCCTGTCGCTGTGGCAACATGGCGGCAGATCAAGCGGGATCGTTGACGTGTCTGGCTCCGTGATTCCCGCGCCCCCCAGGACCCGGAATGCGGACCTCGAGCCCGCGCATCCGTCTCTGGTGGTTGGCGGGGGCTGAAAACGGGCCGGACCGGAGGAGCAAGTCAAGTTTGACTGGTGCTTCGGATGGGGTTGACCGACCGCGTCCCTCGCTACTTGTAGGGAGGGGCGCTGCAAGGTCTGGGTCCCATGGGTGCAGTGGGTAGGACTTGGAGCGTCGGCGTAATACAGGACCCCTCGGAGCCCTGGCCGAGTGCCGCCTGGAATCCCTTACACACTCACGGGAGGCAACCTTCCGCTCCAGAGGTTCCAGTGTTGACGGACCCCTCGGGGTACGGGCTCCCACCCTTGGAGCTGCTGGGAGGTTTAAATCCCTCTTGGCGGGGGTTAGGTACGCCGGAGGCATCGGGGTACTCCCACGAGGGTGAGGCCCGGCTGGACACTGTTGCGGGGGGCCCTCCCGCCTGACGAGGTAATGGCCGCAGGCTGACCGTTGGGTGGGAAACTAACTCGGACAAAAGGGGATGCGTAGTGCGGATGCATCTCAAGGGGAGTGTCGTTAGTGTTTGGCGGGCCTACCGTCATTAGGCCAAACCCACATAACCAATCATACTCCTGGGCTGAGGTCTTTGGGTTGCGAGACCCGGGACGTTCCACTCTGTCTGGGCCGCGATTGGTATCTGGTTCCTGGGAGTGGGCCTGGAAAACCCCCCTGGGGCCCGCCGGATCTGGGGGCACTTCGGTTCCCCCTCAATCCAGTGCGGGAGATAGCAGATTTTCACTTCCGTTTTAAACAAAAAAAAAAAAAAAAAAAACCACCGAGTGATACACGACAAATAACTTAAAATTAATATTCTCGTCATATTAAGCATTTTTACTTCAACACTGCACCGAAGAGACATGGAGCACAGGGGTTACGAACGCGGTTAGTGATTCGAATAATCTAGGTACAAATCTTGAGTCAGGGCTCTCTATCCCGATACACATCGTGATTGAGCTTATATACAGAGTTAAAACAGATCGTAAGTTGCGATAATCGTTGATATCTCTAAAGACAAGGAATTCTCATTACATAATCGATACTAGCTCAAACACAAGGAAGGGCCAAAGGAAATATTAAACTTGCATAAGAAACGAGTGCACAACTTTTGAAAAAAAAAAAAAGAAAGAAACTTAAGTTTCCGGTCTAGACTAACAATAAGTATCGTTTCTCGTGTGAACATGCTGATTTTTACGGGGAGGGGAGGGGCTTTATTTTAGTTCGATTCATGCGACTTTCCAGCCATTTGAAACAAAAAAGATACCTGGGTGCAAAACATCTCTGACACAGCGATTCCTGATTTTGCAATTTTAGGGGATTTGCCTTGAAACATGCTGAAAATTCCCTGAAATTTTCAAACAAATCCGCTCCGTCGCTTTCAAAAAACGCTCCGCCGTTTTCATGTAATAAATTAAATTGCCCAGTTGCCAGTAACGCGGTCCAATGGAGATGTTGCATGTTTGAGGGATTTGCGATTTGACTATTGATTCTTAGGTAAAAGTTTGCGAGAAACACGTTGGTGCCACTGGTTTTCTCTGAAATCAACTCCCAAGCTCAAAAAATAACTCTCAAGTTGAGGCCAAAATGAAGGAGATATCCCACGCTATCCTGAGAGTCCATCTGTACATCAAGTCAAACTCTCCATGCAAAGATAGGGAGCAAATACATTGACAGGGCTGCCACTTTATTTGGGGACTCCAAAACTGAAAACACGGCAACCCTGCTAGTGTATTTGCTCCCTATCTTTGCATGGAGAGTTTGTTTTGATGTAGAGGTAGACTCTCAGGGTAGGGTGGGATATCCCCTCAATTTTGGCCTCAACTTGAGAGCTTTTTTTGAGCTTGGAAGTTGACTTCAGAGAAAACCAGTGAGACCATCGTGTTTCTTGCGTACATTTACATTAGAATCGACAGTCAAATCACAAATTCCTCACACATGCAACATCTCCATTCATAATTCAATACTTTATTAAATGCCTTCAATTTCGTATGATACTGTGCAACACCTCTGTTGCAAAATAGTCGCTTGATGCGCCGTGGCACGCCAGGACGCGAAGCGGGTGGTTAAGGAGGGCGACCAGCGCGACACGCGCATCGGCGCCTACAAACCTAACGGGGATACTTCACGCATTGCGCAATGCGTGAAGTATCCCTGTTAGGTTTGTAGGTGCCAGTGCGCATCTAGCACATAAGAATCGACAGTCAAATCACAAATTCCTTACACATGCAACATCTCCATTTGCGGGACACCATTGAGATTCCAAATTTACAGAACGGTGCAAAATCCTGATTAGAGTTACGGCGTTTTTCCTGTGAAGAAATCAAAGAGCCCCGTCAAAAATGCGTCATGAGGGCAGAAGTTGGGGGCAGAGAATGAGGGCAGAGACCAGGCGGAGGTTCAGTACTTTCTGAAAAGTGGTGTCGCATCGCGTCGGTGAAACTTAAGCCTACTATCAAAGCCGGCCGT
>NW_017547181.1:319602-394346 GCF_001854935.1 Bemisia tabaci
CGTCTAAAGTGGGGGGAGGGTGATTGATAAACTCGCCGCCTCGGGTTTCGGGCCCAATTTAAGCCGGCAAAAAAACTTTTCTTCTCCATCGAAAGGGCGGTCTCTGATCCGGGTTAACAGGCAGATTATCGGAACCGTTTCATTTGCCTCTTTGTCACCACTCTGTGGGGCCATATCCGACGTTCCATGTTGGATAAATAACAGTGCTTACAAGAAGATAGCACTAGCTTCTTCATTTTTTTAGTATATATAAACTGCGGGCCAGTTATTGAAATTTATCGACAAAACTATAGACAAACAAGACAGAGGGGACATGGAGAGATCCTATTGGTGGAGGCGGGTGGTTGCAATGGACAAAACTGCCGTGCTGAGGAAAAACGCCGTATAGACCTTCAGACGTTGCCAGTTTGCCTTTGATAAAGCACTAATTTCCTGGTAAACTTATGAATATTTTCTTTCAAATTTTCCAGATACTCTTGCTTGCAATTTCACCTAAAGTTCCTGAAAATTTCAAGGTAAAATATGCTTGACTTTCCTCAAAAATGAACGATTTATCGAAGGAAATTTGGCAACGCTCAAATTTTCATACAGCGTTCTTCCTTGGCATGGCAGAAAGGAGGAAGGTATCCCAAAAATCCCATATAAAAAAAATCCCATACTGTCAGTCTATCAATTTATACCAATATGGCCGCTTTATACTCCTCATGTCTTCTTTGTCTATCACTGTGTCTATCAACATCAATAATCAGCCCGCTGGTGAATTAATTCAGACGCATAGAATTCATAAATAGAGGATCAAGATTAGAGTGCGGATTATACAAAATCAACATAAAATGAGGACGCGAAAGTAGAAATATAAAATAAAATATCCGGGACGGTTCGTAGCGTTACGAATGAATTTTCAACCGGAAAAAAAGGAAAATCATAAAAGGACAGAAACCAGCCCTCACCGCTACTATTGTGAAATTCACAATAACGATGTTTCACAATGTTGCATGGTTTTTGAATTTTCCTTTTTTCCGGTTGAAATACTTTTTTTACTTAAAATAACGTTGTTTTGCTATCGTCAAGTTTAAGTAAGTAAGTAAAAAAAAAAAAACAAAAACAAAAAAACGTTCACTTAACTAAAAAAAACTGACTCAAATTTAAGTCCACACGGATTTGACCGAGAAAACCAAGTTTTGTCGATAAAGAACGACACTTCAGGTCAAAATAATATCCCAAGAAAGTTTTTTTCAGTCTAGTCTCCTTTTTGTTCTCTTCCCAATCAGTTAACACATGAGCCTTTTTTCAATGTGCTCGTCGTTAAACCCAACCATTCAGATTGATACTACAATGACTCGAGCCGAGTTTTTAGTAGCAGAGTCCACTGTGCTCCGTACACCCCCCCCCCCCCGCGCACCCGGTTAAACCCGGGTGATTTGAAGCAAAGCGTTATACTTGTGACTGGTGGGCATCGATTTCAGATTTCCCGCCGTCAGCGTCGCACAGTGGGTCGACAGGAAAGGTCGGAAAAAAGGCGAAAATAGAGGGGATATCCCACGCTATCCTGAGAGTCCACCTCTACATCTAGACAAATTCTCCATGCAAAGATAGGGAGCAAATACATTAGCAGGGTTGCCGGGTTCTCAGTTTTAGAGTCCTCAAATAAAGTGGAAGCCCTGCCAATGTATTTGCTCCCTATCTTTGCATGGAGAGTTTGTCTTGAGGTAGAGGTGGACTCTCAGGATAGCGTGGGATATCCCCTATATTTTGGCCTCGACTTGAGAGCTTTTTTTTGAGATTGGGAGTTGATTTCAGAGAAAACCAGTGGCACCATCGTGTTTCTTACGAACTTTTACACAAGAATCAACAGTTAAATCGCAAATTCCTCACACATGCAACATCTCCATAGAAGAGGTCGGACAAAATTTAGAAACTTTAAACGCTTATAACTTCGTTTATACGACACATCGGGGTTATAAAACTGATTTCCATGGTTTCTTCGTAAAATTTACTACCCTTAGCACCCCTTGAAGTTCGAGATGTGGCGAAATAAACGTCTGAATTTGCAATTTTAGTCAAAATTGTCATTTCCGGCCCCTCTAATTGACTCGATCCACTGTGCGACGTCGCCTACGATGCGGGACGCGATGACCCTCCGACGAGCGTTTAACATGGCGAAATCCCGCAAAAGCCCATCAGCCGCACAGTGGATTGAGTCGATTAGAGAGTTCGAACATGAAATTTTTGACTGAAATGGACCACTAGACAAGGTATGAATTTCAGCATTCGGATACATGTGTCTTTACAAAATTTTCACGTAAAACACGATGCGCACGACGAAAATTACCAAAATCTACTCCCTCCGAAGATACTTAATGATTCTTGGTGCGAGAATTGAAACCAGCCGCTCATTAAAACTCAATGCTCTACGTGATTCACATCGCGTGCTAGACGTTATTATGAACGTCTCTGCGATAAAAAAATCTGGCAACCTCGATATTGACGCTTTGGCTCAGCTCTAGCAAATTACTTATAGTTTGAAAAACACATGGTGGGATATGAACATTGCTCTATTGAGAAGCTTGCAGAAACCGTTGTAGTGCGCGATTTGGCTCACGTAGAGCTTTGAGTTTCTTGTGAGCGGCCAGTTCAAATTCCTCGTAACCAATGTGAGATAAAAATGTTAATATCTACGTTAGGAGTTGGTTTCAGTAATTTTCGTTGCGCGAATCGTGTTCTACGTGAAATTCTGGTGAAGAGACATGTATCAGGATGCTTAAATTCGTGCCTTGTCTAGTGGCCCATTGCAAATTTTGATGTTTATCTCGACTTGTATTAAATTTTGAGTGGTGCTTTTAGAAGAAAATTTAACGAGGCAACCAATGGAACCACTTTCAGGACCTCAAAATTGTGTATAAACTGAGTCATAAGCTCTTAAAAATTCCAAATTTTGTCCGACCTCTCCTATGGACTCGATCCACTGTGAGCCGGTGGTCGCATAACGACGCTCCTCTAATATTTATTCCCCGCGAGACCGCGAGGGGAAGCGTTTTATTTGGACCGCGTTTAGTAGAAAGGAGCTAAGCCGTATCAGCTTTTGCCAAATTCTACGTGGCAATTCAATTTTCAACGGGAGACCGTTTGCGCAGATTCCTTTGAAAATTTTAGGGAATTTGCTTCGCAATATGCAGAAAATTCACAGAAATTTACACATAAATCCACACAACCGTTTTTGTGTTAAAAATGTAATTGCCTGGTTAAACTTGGCAATAGCTGATGAGGCTAGGTTCCTTTCTGCTTAGCACGGTCCATTTGCCGATTTGAGTAAAATTGAACTCTACCGAACGGTCGTTCTGACTCCCGGATGAGACGAGCCCCTTCAAATACAAGAGATACAACCAACCGAGCACACTTTGGAGGGAAAATCGCGCAATTTTAGCCGATGTCACACGATCAAACTGTGCAATCAGTATATAGAGGTCAAGTGCTGAGATTGGTCCAAGTCATCGAACAAGCCATCACAACAACTGACCTTGAGGATGCGACGGCTTGATTTGATGGTGTAACGCCAGCTTATCACGTGAAGCATACACGGTGCGCAGAGGATCGAGTCAATAGGAGAGGTCGGACAAAATTCGGAAACTTTAAACGCTTATAACTCCGCTCATACAAAACCACGATTTTCTAAAAGTGGCTCCATTGCTTCCCTTGTGAGATTTTCTTTTGTAAGCACCCCTTGAAATTAAAAATGTGACGAAATAATCATAAAAATTTGCACGGCCGGGCTACACGAAGCGATAAAAAATTATACATCCGGGCTATAGTTCCCATCGCCGGGCTTCACACTTTATCGCCTGGCTGTTGCTTTTTCGCCATCGATTATTAAAGGCTATAAGAAATTGTGTAGAAATTCTTGTGCTTTGTAAATCCTTAAGTTTGTACGGAATTACCCTAATATTTACAAAACGCACATAATATTTTCCTTTACTACATATTTTTTTTCATCAATTAAAATGAGAATAATCCGTACAGAGTGTGCAAACATTTCAAAGTCATGAGTTGAAAAACGCTGACACAAAGCGGAGCGGCGGCGCACAGGCGCCTACAAACCTAACAGGGATACTTCACGCATTGCGCAATGCGTGAAGTATCCCTGTTAGGTTTGTAGGCGCTAATGCACGTTCAGCGCTGACTGCCCACCCGCCGCGCCGCGCCGCAGCGTACCGCGGCGCTTGAAGCAACTATTTCACACTAGAAGTATCGCACAGTATCATACGAAATTGAAGGCGCTCCAACATATTAGGAATGGCAGGCATCTTTCAATAGTACGGGGCTTTCCTCGCAAAATAAATCAAGATACTACGGCCATAAAAGAGAGCGGTAGTCCAAAAACTCACTAAGTTCTAGCATGCGTAATTAGTAACGTTTAGCATACGCTTTATCGTCTGGCTGTTGCTTAATCGCCATCGGCTATAAAGGCTAAAAGAAATTGTACAGCCGGCTACAGAAGCAATTGGAAATCTTTTAGCCGGTTTAAGTTCTATAATATTTTGGAACACACATTCTACTGCCAATTTTTACCAGGGAACTTAGGATAATTAATGATAGGATAGTTCAGACTGATTCTAGAACTTGCAATTATCTGGAAAATATCAGCGGTGTAAGTCGGCAATCACATAACTCGAAGATTGCGATTGCGAAGTCGCAGACTTCCCGTCATACTTTATTTTTGAACGGAAAACTACTCATACTCAATGGAGTTTTTCAAAACTGCCAAGATTTTCCTTCTCTGTGCGAAAAAAATTCTGCATAAACTTCAAGGAATGATGTCAATGTGTTCTGCCTTAAAAGAATAACATAGAGGCGGAGATTTTCAGACACCGCAAACGAGATACGTGATTGCGGACTTTCGCCGTCGATATAGAGTTAAAGATTCAAATATTAAATAGAATTTGTAAAAGCAAGAAATAACAAAATCAATGAAGTAACATAAAAATAAGATCATAAAAAAGTTGCTTGCTCTATAATGAGCTAGCATTTTTTTTTTAAATTTTATTTCACACAATTACTCCTAAATAAGAATATAAATCTGTTTTTATACTTTAAAAATACGTTTTTAAATTTTGTATACTAGGTTTTTGATTGAGTTTAGATTGTGTTTCCTTTTTATGTCTTGTGTTTTTGCGATTCACATGTGGATTGCATTTTGCAAAAAGGAACCAGGAGCATTGCAATTTTGCTAAAATTGAGCAATTTCTTTTGTCTTGGAAGAAAACCCTGATTATCTATTAACAGTCTCTAATTTACTCGCTAAAAACTGTAAATTTAGGACAAAAATTACCCTGTAAATTATTTATTTTTTCATCGTTTCAGTAATTTCATTGCAAAGGATGAAAATGCACAAACTTAGCATCATTGCTATTCTTCTGATTCCTTTTTGCGAAATGCAATCCATGTATAGTCCTTGTTGTGCGTGTTCTTGAATCCGTCTCCCAACCCCCTCCCCCCCCACCCATGCGACATTACAAATTCAGCTTTTAAATGGAAACAGGGAGTCTTATTTTGGGTTTGATGTCGGAGGTAAATGAAGCGAGTATGGGTGGGATAGGTGTGTATGGAGCGTTTGTTTGCGTATCATCAGAGTGAGTGATGTTGAAGTGGTTCCCCTCATTCCTTGCCACCACTACCGATTGCGGTCAAGGGGTTTCACAAATACGAGTTGCACCGACGGACCATCCACCAGAGGCAAATTCGTGAAATGGAGATGTTGCATGTGTGAGGAATTTGCGATTTGACTATGGATTCTTATGTAAAGGTTCGCGAGAAACACGATGGTGCCACTGGTTTTCTCTGAAATCAACTCCCAAGCTCAAAAAAAGCTCTCAAGTTGAGGCCAAAATGGAGGGGATATCCCACCCTACCCTGAGAGTCCACCTCTACATCAAAACAAACTCTCAATGCAAAGATAGGGAGCACATACATTAGCAGGGTTGCCGTGTTTTCAGTTTTGGAGTCCCCAAATAAAGTGGCAGGTATATTTGCTCCCTATATTTGCATGGAGAGTTTGTTTTGATGTAGAGGTGGACTCTCAAAATAGTGTGGGATATCCCCTCCATTTTGGCCTCAACTTGGGGTTTTTTTTTGAGCTTGGGAGTTGATTTCAGAGAAAACCAGTGGCACCATCGTGTTTCCCGCGAACTTTTACACAAGAATCAACAGTCATATCGCAAATTCCTCACACATGCGACATCTCCATTGAGGGGAGCTATCTCCTCAATATGTACAGAGAAAAAGTCACCACGGTGTTTTGCAAACGTCATCTCTGTGTGACTTTGTTTCCTAGTGTCCCTTTCAATCCGACGGACGAAAATTTGCGTAAAGTTGTGAAACCAGGGTGACTTGTCTGAATCAAATTATGGCACTGTCCGTTTTTGAAGCAGGGAGCTCTGGAATCGTTGTTTCCCTCACGACTGAACGTAAATACACATCAATATTGCCATTTCACTTCGTAAATTGCATTTTTACAAGAAAAATCTTGAGTACGTGTAACGGAAAGCCTCACCAATTTTTCATCTGATTTTTTGGAAAAATTAGATGAGTTCTAGTCCAAAATTGCGCAGGTATATTCTCGCAAAAATTGAATTGTTTCGGTCAATTTCGCAACTCTGGAATGGAGTTACGCCCTTTCGTCCGGGGAGCAACGAAATGTCATTTAGACCCCATTTATTAGAGATGAACTAAGCCACATCAGCTACAGCCATATTAAACACGGCAATTTAATTTTTTATGAGGGAACGCTTGTGCGGATTCCTCTGAAAATTGTAGGAATTTGCTTCGTACTATGGAGAAAATTCACTGAAATTTTCAAGAAAATCCGCACAATCGTCTTCCTGTCAAAAATTAAATTTTCCGATTAAATTTGGCAAAAGCTGATGTAGCTTCGTTTCTTTCTACTTAACACGGTCCATTATAAACGAACCTATCGGTAGAGTTTGTCGAATCAAATCGTTTTCTCGACTTCGTATCACGAAAAACGACGACAAGACCGTTCGTCAACGGCCATACCACGTTGAAAGCACCGGTTCTCGTCCGATCACCGAAGTTAAGCAACGTCGGGCGTAGTTAGTACTTAGATGGGAGACCGCTTGGGAACACTGCGTGCTGTTGACTTTTTCATTTTGCTCTGGAATATATATCAATGGCGAAAATCCAAGAACTAGACATCAAGGCGGAATGGCTTAGTGAAATTTGACTCATATTTTGGTTTTATTAGTGCGTTATCCAAGAAAACTAATATTTCCTTCACATTTCCCGGATCAGGCTATCCCCTCGGTATTGTATCTGGGGGAACAACGACCAGCCCCTGCGCCGCACTATACATCGAGTCACTGAAAGAGGTCGGACATGCAGTTTTGACTAAAACTTTCAAATTTTGATGTTTATTTCGTCACATTTTAAATTTCAATGGATGCTTCAGTAGAAAATTTTACTGGGAAACCAATGGCGCCTCTTTTAGAACTTCAAAGTATTACTTTAATGGAATTAAAAGCTTTAAAAGTTTCCAAATTTTGTCCGACTTCTTCTATTGACTCCGTCCCACTCTGCGTCGCCACTTTGAAAACTAACGATCCGCATTCGTTCTATGGGGATTTCCACATTTCAAAGAGTCGGAAAGCGAATTTTATTTAAATTTCCGAACCTCTTTGGGAGTTTTTGTCCTGGTTTGTCTCATCAATCACCAACACCAGTGCTACCGTGCTAAGGAAAAACGCCGTGTGGGCTTCCAGGCGTTGCCGAATTTCCCATGATAAAACACCAATTTCTTGGTAAATTTATGAATATCTTCTGTCCAATTTTTCAGATACTTTTCCTCGAGATTTCACCTATAGTTCCTGAAAATTTCAAGGAAAAATATTCATAACTTTCCTCAAAAAGAACATTTTATCGAAGGAAATTTCGCAACTCTCGAATGTTCATACGGCTTTCTTCCTCAGCAATGCAGAGTGGACATTGTTGTTACCAGATTCGACCAATCAGATTTATTGGTTCTCGATAGGTTGAACCTTTTTAGAACCACCTCGCAAGGTGGTATCAAACTCTCGCAACAACGTTGCGATTTGTTAGTCACCGAATAGGAAGTTCCGAACTCAAATAAAATGCTCTGAGGTTCGGGCACAAAAGTAGTACAAAGCCTCTGAATAAAATTCGCTTAAAATAGGACACATTTATTACCCCATCATATATGTTATTTCTTGGTCGCTTTCAAAGGAACACTCTTAAGCGCCACCGTCTCGACGGTGAGACCTGGTCCAAACCCTACGAGCACGCCCATCTCCAGCCCATCGCCTGTAGTGCTTCTCCCTTCATCCATCGACTTCTTCCTGAGTGCATCCAGGACGAAGAGGACGCATGGAGAGCCCATGTTCCCGTAATCACTCAGCACACTCCAGCTTGCATCGAGCTTTCCCTCCGCTAAGCCGAGTTTCTCTTGCATCCCTCGTAAAATGGCTGCGCCTCCGGTGTGCACCGCGTAAAAAAGCTCGTTCCAGTTCTCCACGCTCAACGGAGCGAAGGTTTCGGCCAAGCACTGCTCGATGTTCTCAGCAACCACCTTAAATATTGAACACAAACTGATTGCGGTAGACATGTGGATGGGACTGCGTTTAACAAAATGGAACCAAGCCATATCATCTATTGCCAAATTTAATTGAGCAATATAATTTTTTACATGAAAACGGGTTTGCGGGATCCGCACTATCGTTCTCTCGTAAAAAATTAAATTACCAAGTTAAATTTGGCAAAAGCTGATGTGGTTTGGTTCTTTTCTGTTAAACGCGGTCCAATGTGGAAGAAAATAAGTCAACTAGGCCAGTAGTCAAATTTTGAGAGTTTACGGAATTCTGTAAATTTATGGAGAGGAGTTCACGGGTTGTCAATAGTTTGGCAAGGATTACTCTTCAGATCCATCACGAACTCTCATTGTACCTTCCTCTTCAAATGCCTCTCGTACATTTAAATGTTGACATTTTAAAAATTCAATTTTTAATGACGTGCCGAAAATTTCAAGATGTACGTGCGTTCAGGAACTGTAAAAATCGTTTAAGTACTTGTGAGTTCTGCACATGTTTACAGAGAATTCTTTCTTACAAGAGGATATACCCCAACGGCCTATATCCGTGAAATTCAAATCTTTCATTCTTGAGAGGATCATTTAGAGGTTTTTTGGACAGCAATCTTGCTTTTGAGGCCTAAATTCCAGTCCTAGGGAATGTTGGTCCTCAGAATCGGACGCTATGGGAAAAATTTCTCCAGAATCAATTGAATCAGTGAGAACAAAAACACACCTAACTCGAAAATGCTTAATTTCCATCAGAGACAATTAATTTACATAAAGTTCATTGCAGTTAGCGCATCTGCTCCAACTTAGACCTTTTAAGTCTCCATAAATACTTGTCTTTCGGCAGCAGCAAAAATCTTTTTCTTCAACTAACTTCTCCGCCTACTGTGCAGTTTTGCGAGTGTCTTGATTATTTTCATTTTTCTGAGTTGGTATGTGTTTTCGTTCTCACTGATTCAATCGTAATCGGTCATTGAATGAAAAAAAAAATCTAAAAGTCGCAAAAAAGTCAAATGAAATTCTGATGATCACCTTGGGCGCAACTTTGCTCCAAGAGACGCGAACCCCCGCTTCGCATGTAACAAATCCAATAACATCCTCCGTATCTAAGATCTCTGTCTGGGTGGCTGATACGATTTCAAACAGGGCGGGCGATTGGCCTCTCGAGGAATCGGAGTTATCTCCGCCGTTGCCCCCACTAATAATCACAGCGGCAGCCCCATCCCCCATCAGCGCCGCCCCAACTAGCACGTCCATTCGGGTCTCAGAGGGTCCTTGGAAACGACAAAGGCTGTAGATTTCGCAGCAAACGACGAGAACATTAGCGTCTTGGTTGTTCTCGACCACGTCTTTGGCTAGGCGGAGCGCAGTCCCGCCGGCGTAGCAACCTTGCTGGTAGATTATGAATTTCTGAAAGTGTTACGTGAAGATCTGGAATAATTAATGTGGTCCCAGGGTTGGTTCAAATAACTTTTTACGTGTTTTAGACTTTCTGTCCTTGCCGTAGACCCTGAGCAACAACTGGACGTATTTATGCAAAATGGAACTATGTGCAAGTGAGAAGATGGGGTGTACTCTTTCGTTGAGGGCCATAAAAATGAATGTGACTTTAAAAGCGCCAGTGACGTCAGCGGTGAACACTGAGACCGGGCAGGACGAAGAGATCGGCGGCGGGACTCTTTTAACTCATAAGTCCTGTCCACAACGCTCTTATCGCATGCTCACGGCTCACGAGTTAGCACTCAGTTCCTTTTGATTTAATGTAAAATCCTGCTTTTCCATTTTCTCAAAAGGAACTATATCCAAATTTACATACAAGCTTTATTAAATCTTTAGTTTTTTCTGTTTTACTGACCCTTTATTCTAGAGAAATTTAATCGGGTTTATATATAGTGTAAGCCACCAAGTTGTATTTTATTTAGTCTAAAACTTTAGTAAACTTTTTACTTTTACATAGTTAGAAGCTATATGAAGAAGTTTCTTAAGCAGCTTCCACGACCACACCCCCATCTTTCCACTTGCACGCAGTTCCTTTTAGCATATAAAAACGTCCAGCTTGACTTCAAGGAAACTTAAGTTTTAAATGTTCATAACCATGTTTTACCGTTAGAACTCACTAGACCGCATTAGATTCACGATACAATGATATAATGATAGAAATTGCCTCATATATTAATAATTTTTACTAAATGTGTAAATGAACAAATATGCTAAGTTACTCTTAAAAATGTTTATTTTACTACCAGTATTGTTATATACGCACTTACTTGAACCGATGGTTTAAGTCCTATAAGTTTAGCCAGGCGACGATCAGCACTAGGCGCGCTTATTTCAGACGACGTGCAAAATACGAGGTGCGTGATACTCGCCGCGGGTTCGCCCCATTCTTCGATGGCTTTCATCGCCGCTTCCATGGCGAGCTTCGGCACTTCTTCTACAAGAATATCTTGACGAGCATCCAGGGATGGCGCTCCGTATGTACGGATGTTAGGGTTCTTTTCAACAATCTCCTTCATTGGGAGCATGTACCTTTTTTTAATTTTCGAATTTACACCTGTCGGATCAAATGGTAGATGAGGTGATGACTCTCTAGAGCACCTTTTTAGACAGAGTATGGCCATTCGTATTTTATAACTACAGGAAAACTGTGCCGCTATTTGATTGGTCAACGAGTTTTGAGGCTTCATGATGCTCTTACGGCCGTAAATAAACAAACAAGATGGCGACCCGCCGTAACATTGATAAGAAACCAAAATTTGACTAAAGTTTCAATAAACATTTTTAAGTAGCATAACTACGAATAACGCATGAAAACACTGTTAAATCTTCTTTCGCCTTTATCACAGAAGCATGTAAGATGTCTATAACCTCAAATTTGTGCGCTGATAACAGCCATTTTGTTTGTTTATTTACGGCCGTAAGAACATCATGTCAGCCTACTTTTTCGCGACCAATGAAAACCGGCACAGAAATGGCCATACTCTGTCTATAAAGGTACTCTAACTCTCTACGAGTAACATTCGTTCGTTGTACATACAACAGAGTGGTTTAGTTAAATGGATGAAATAAGATTAAGGGGTGAACAATGAATATTGTTCCTAACAGCTTCAGGTGCACAACTATGGGTGAAATTATCAGGTTTTCTAAGTTGTGGAGTCCGAAAATGAGATCATTTTTGAGCCTGAAACTCACTGAGAACTCAATAATTAACGATGATGACCAGTGAATACGTGCAAATATCAGGAAAGCATCAGCGCAAAATGTGTGAACAAAAAAAAATTGATAATTCATTCCAACAACCACCCAATTCGTCCGTTTTGATGCGCAAACTGATTTCCGAGTAGTTTTACCGATAGAAAATATAGTCAGTCTGAAATGCCTATTTCTGTGTACTTGAAGACCCAATAAATTGAATGTCATTAAACTATGGGGAACTGGACAGAACGCGATTTCAAAACTAATCACTGTCCACTGAGCGCAAAACTAATTTTGGAACCGGGAAAGTAAAAACGCCTTCATTTTTTGATACGCAACACGGACAACCTATGAACACGAATAGTTGCACCCAGGCGCCTTTAAGATGACCCATTATGTCCTCTGCTGATTGACAATCAAAGCGTTTGGAGAGGAGTAGGTTCATTTTTAAGGCGCCTGGATGCAACTATTCGAGTTCCCATAGGTTGTCCGTGTTGCGTATCGAAAAATGAAGGCGTTTTTACTTTCCCGGTTGTAAGTTTAGCTTTGCGCTCAGTGGACAGTGGCATTAGTTTTGAAAGCGCGTTCTGCTTTGTTCCCCATAGATTCCTAGTATTTTTGGGGTCCGATGCTCAATTTATTAGGTATGCTCATTAGGTCTTCAAGTACACAGAGATACACACATTTCAGGCTGACTATATTTTCAATCGGTAAAATTACTCGGAAATCAGTTTGAGCTCATGAAGCAAGTTTAAAATACTCATCGAAACAGACAAAATTGTTAGTTCTTGGAACGCATTTTCAATTTTTTTTTTCGTTCGCACATTTTTGCTTTTACGCTTTCCTGATATGATTGCACGCATTCACTGGCCGTCATCTTGAATTATTGAGTTTTTGAGTAGTTGCAGCTCAAGAATCACCTCATCTTACGACTCTACAAATTAGAAAACCTAATGATTTCACCGCTAATTGCGCACCTGAAGCTCTTCGGAACAATGTGCATTATTCACCCCTTAATGCAATTTTCAGCCGCCATATTAGATTTAGACCTTACAATGGCCTTTAGAATATTTTTGACAATTAATTTAGATTTTCAGGTCGAATATACATAAGAATGAGCATATTAAACTATGTGTTTTGAAACAGAAATTTTCCCCCCATAAAACCGCTATTATGGCTGATATCTTGAGTTTGGAGGAGTTGGTATGAATTTGAGATGACCATCACCAATTTCCCTTTTCTCGACATCAAAACAAGAGATTGATGTACGGCTCACGGCTCACGGTTCACATATGCTCTTGAATATGGCTGTTCGGACTAAATCTTGCAATGGGCACTATAATATCTCTCTCATCAAAAAAACATCTATCTGCATGGGGTAAGTAACGGCACGTAAGTTGCTCCTCAAACGAGATAGCTCCCAATTGCAAAATGCAGTTCGTCTGATCACTGTCATCTAATAGCATTAGATTCTACCTTCACGGAAAAAAATAAATTGCTGATTCAACAATTCAATTGCTAAAAACAGTGAGAGCAATGTTTCAACGTAGATTTTACAACAAAAAAATGCTACTCTAACCACATTGTAAACTAATTTAACCACGGGGGTGGTTAAAGTAGCATTTTTTTGTTGTAAAACCTACATTGAAACATTCACAGAAAAAATAGATGGTGCTGACGATAGAACCTTCTGTTCACAGGGCTCCTGCAGTTTCTTTGTCACACTTGCAGAATTTGTCTGTTGTGAGAACAGAACTTCGGTCGCGGGAGCAGAGTGCTCTGTCCCCATATCGGAGGCTTCTGTGACTGTTAAAAAGAAGTGCAGGAGCCCTGTGAACAGAACTATTTTTTTCAGTGTTGCACTCACTGTTTTTAGCAATTGAATTGTTGAATCAGCAATTTAATTTTTTTCCGTGTTTAGCTAAAAAGGAAGGCGAAAGGATTTTTTTAGTAAGCCCAGTAATGAAGCTGGTACAAAAAGGAACGAAGTCAGGAATTTTCAATTGTGTAAACTTACATATTCGTTTTAATTTGTCTTTCAAATGTGGCAAATGCTGGCTCTTGGTAAGTTCAAAATAAAGCTCCGGGTAATCGTCCTGATGGTAGCAGGTAGGTGGGTTCGCTGTACCAATTGCTTGAATTAGAGCTACCTTCTCTCTTCTTTCACTTTCCATGTTTGAATACGACTAGTTAAAACAATAATGATACCGTCTAAAAGAGACGGCACAAAGAGCTCAGTCAAGTGAATACTTCATGCAGACTGCACTTTACAACGTTTAAAGAAAATTTCAAGTAGACAACATTCTCCCAACGGGCAAAACTGGATAAAAGAAAATGTGAGATTGTCAGCAGATTACACAGGTCCTATACACTAATGCAGTTTTGCACGTCTGCCACGGAACAAACGGTATTTATCTGTCTTTAAGTGATGCCAGTCAAAGTTTTCTACATTTTCGGATTTTTTCCTTAAACGGAGACTGGAAAATCCGTATACCGACGGTGTGAGTCCGGAACCACGTATTACATATGCGGGTTCGAAAATCTCCGCTCTTATTTTATTTTTCCAAAGGAGAAACGACATCATTCCGTGAAGTTTTCGCAGAATTTTCTTTTTCCAGGGAAGAAAAATCACGGCAGTTTTTAGGAAATGCCATTGAGTAATTTTCCATTCAAAAATATGAAGTATGACAGGAAGTATTCCACTTCGCAAACGTGGTAGTCGATGTACGTGGTTACGGACTTACATAGTCAATTTATCTGTCGTCTTTCAGTGCTGCTAGTCAAATTTTTCTGAATTATCTGATTCTTTGCTAAAACGAACACTGGAAGATTTGTATATAGCTCGTGAATTTCCTGCTTATGGAGCATAGGACTATACAAAATTAAACATTAGAAATTAAACCACATATCTACATTTTTCCAATTTTGCTTAAATGTCTTTGAACACAGTCCGTGTTTTATCAGGTCCGTACCTTAGTACTTTACGTTATCACTAGTTTTTTGCAAAACTAAGCGCGCAAAATCTTGATCCCCAAACGGATGGTAAATATCGTGCACAAACATTTTTATAAAAAAATCACCATTTTGTTAAAAATATCCGCGGCGAATCTTCAATTTTCCAAGATCCAGAGGCCCACTGATTCTACTCGCGGTATGGAATTTTCCGCAATTTGGCACCTCTCTTCCGCCCGCTGAATTATTCTTCGCGATTTTCTCTAACTGTGAGGCCCATTGTTTCTATTCGCAATTCATTCATTGAGCCTTCTTAACAATGAGAATAAATGATAATCAAAGTTAACCGGTCTTCTTTAATGGACAAATGGTCATAAGGAAGATAGGTTAATGTTTTCAATTAACCGAGAATACACTGTAAAGTTGCATTGGTCAATGGTCAATGACGATCCGTTGACCGTGAACCTGTATCTGGAAAAAGTGAAGGATATGTCAGGGAGAAGACCCTTTCATCAGAAATTTTGATTATTTGAAATATGGTAAACTGACATGTCATTTCCAACGGGTGCGTATATCGGGAGTACACCTCGACTTAGAAATCCTTCAAAATTCTTGGATACCACCAGCCTGCCCCAGCTATTAATTTCAATCATCTTTTGTCGTTGCCGAATAGAGTATAGGCAAGTCATTAAATGTGACTTTTGCGCCAAACTGGTGGCTTTATTAAACGAAATTACAACAAGAAACATGTGTATATTGTAACATGTACGAACATGTAAAACTTGTCCATGATTTTGAAGGATTCCTGTTCAACTGTCAAAGCTTTCGTCTCACAGTCAAAAGAGAGTTTTAAAAATAGGACGGACTTTAAATGAATTTGAGTGCAGTCATGTTCTAGGGTAGTCATGTAATCCTAACGATGTCACGTTCATTAGGATAATATGTCTTATTAATGAAATAATCCAAATATTATTGTTTTAAAAATATTATATTTTAGTATTTCTTGTACATGCTTTATGTTTCGATCTTCATATAATTTAGCTTCTTGCATGCCAATTCCGCATAAGAATAAGCAATTCTCAAATGTTGCATATTCTTAGAATGTTTGCTCATAACATTAGACAATCTGATCGTTATCTACTCATTCCCAACAAAAAGTCTAATGCTTTAAGGGCTCTTAGTTAGGCCCAATTCTACAACTAGTGGAGTTGGAATGTGTGTATGATTTAGAGTCATAGAAATTGTCGTCTTTAATAGCATTGAAGAATATTACCTCCATTATTAGATACATTATTTTAATTAGAGCACTGTCTAAACAAAACGGAATATTACATAGTCCCGGCAACCTCACGTCGGTAAAAACCGATTCAAGAACTACCTGACAAACCGCAGTCTTTATTCTCTTGCATAAAAGGATACTCCACTCAAGGAAGTAGAAAGTTAAGGAGAAGGATAAGTTTAGGCAATGTGTTAACATGGTGACAACGTTGATGCAAAGTTACCTATTAGATGAGAATGATATATTGGCGTGATTAACTCCTAGAAATTAATATTAAGATGCGCCGGAAAATTTGGTCGGAACATGTTGAGTGGATGGACGGGGAAAGGCTTGCCAAGATTTGTACGGTAGGACGACCTCATAGCCAAAGGCGACCCGGACGACCGCCAAAGAGATGGACACAGAGCCGCCTTTCATCCCCGGAGTATTAAGTGATCTCTCTCATCGCCATCATATTTTATTAATTTAGAGGCTAGACAAACAGGGTCATGGCCCTAGTCAGAAGTTAGATGAAGAAATTAATATTGCTGATAATACTGTAAAGCGATGATCCCAAGAAATATTGATACAATATCTCCTGGCAATATTGCAATTTGTAGATTAACAAGCGATATTACCCAAAAACGTCATGCAAGTGATCGAAAAACAGCGGAGCGTAAAAAAACCAGCAAAAGGCAAAAAAGCATTGTCTCTTTTTTTGCTGGTACCAACTGGCAATAACATCCCTCATCAATATTGGATATTGAGGCAATATCTTTTCGTGGGGTAAGAGAGTGTTCGACGCGACATCGATAGTAATGTATTGAAGTTCATTGATAAAAATCAAGCTGATTTTGCTTTTGTCGATTTGCCCAGGAATACTCGAAACAAAAGCTTACAAAGGTAATAGAAAAATAAAATAATGGTAAGCGTAAAGGCTAAAATGACAGCAATGATGTCAAGGCAGAGAAAGTGGAAAAGGGTCGTGTCAGCGGTAGAAGGTCTTAAGTGATCTGCTCCGCCATGTCTTGCCACATGCTCCACCCAAAAGGTCGCTTCCTCCAAGGCAATTGAGCTTAAATCACGCGATATCGCTGAGTATTTACGCATGTTTTCCAAGATGCTGTAAAACAATAGAAATTTCACGCATGAAACTGGAAAGTAAAGAAAACCAGGGAGTTACACCCCTTGACAGCTTCGCGCTTCAGGCGTTATGCGCATGCGTTATGCGTTACTCTTATGGTTTCATATTAATCAAAAAGATGTTGTAAAGAGGTCGCGAAAAATGCCCCTTGAGGTGTGCAAATGTGATAAGAGACTAGATTGGCAGCTGGTAAAAAAAAAACTGGGTGCATAAATCAGCGCCAGAAATTTAGTGGTGGTTGTTAGATTTTTGGGCAATGACACTGCTCTACTTACTCACCACATTACGTTTCATTGGTTTGCACACACGGAAAAGAATGAATTTGCTGATTTAAAAATGTTGTAGTTAAAAAACTTGTCCGACAGTTTTCAATGTAGATTTTACAGTAAAAAAAATGCTAATTTAAATGCCCCGTGGTTAAAATAGCTTTTTACAATTGTAAAATGTACACTTGAAACATGACATATTTTTTAACGATTCGATTGTTAAATCAGCGATCCATTTTTTCTTGCACATACAGAAATATGAAATATGGAATGGACTCGCTTCGCATTCAGGAATTATTAGCCTGACTACATCTCAAATTAAATAATTTTCTTCCATTTTTCATTCATTCCTTTTACTTTATTTATTTTTATTTTTTCTTTATTTTTGTAGGAAGATAAAAAAAATAACGCGCTAAGACTTTCTACGCACAATTTTTCAATTTTTTACGAGCAATTTTCTCACAAATTTTGAGTCAGAATGATGTTAGGTTTGCTTTTATAGGAACGCAACATGAGAAAAAATTAAGCAACACCTGATGCAGTCCCTGATCTGGCGAATTTCGTCTTAATCATCATTAAAAGCTGTTCAGTATGATACTGCCATGCTAAGGAAAAACGCCGTATGAACATTCAAGAGTTGCCAAATTTCCATCGATAGAACGTCTTTTGCTGAGAAAAGTCGTGAATATCACTGGAAAAAAAACACATTGGATCTAGAGTCCAAACTCTTGAAAACATTGACAAGAAAAAGTACTCTTGATTCAATCGGATTTTTACCTGAATCAAAACGAAATCCGCTTAAATTAAGAGGCTTGGTTCTTGATTTAAGCTAGATTCTGATTGAATCAAGAGTACTTGTTCTTGTCGATTTTTTAAGAGTCTGGATTCTAGATCCAATGTGTTTTTTTCCAGTGATGTTTCATTTATATTTCCAGACATTTCAGATCTAATTACGAACAAAATTCTCTGAAAAATGCGAGGAATAACATCCACAGATTCCCCTGCAAATTCTTCTTTTTTCGAAGAAAATTTGGCAACTTCTGATGGCTCATACGGTGTTCTTCCTTAGCACGACCGTGTAAGCGTGCTTCTAACCTCTCTCCGTGTAGAACACTCTCGATGACGGATTTGACTTTTTCAAACGACTCAAGTTCTTTCGGAAGTAACCGGGCTCCAATTTTGGCATCCACCATCTTTGAAACCATACTCGCTTGATCTCCATACCATGGAATCCCAACCATTGGAACTCCATAGTGAACCGCCTCCTGAAAACTCTGAAGACCTCCTTGCGTGATGAATACTCTTATTTTAGGATGTGCTGAAAAACATAATGAAACGATAACTTCATTTTGACGTAAGGGTGTGCTTTATACATATCGACAGTGTAAGTCGGCAATCACATAACTCGTTTGCGGTGTCTGAAAATCTCCGCCTCTATGTCATTTTTTCAAAGGAGAACAAATTGACATTATTTCTTGAAGTTTTTCCAGAATTTTCTTCGCATAGAGAAGAAAAATCATGACAGTTTTAAAGAATTGCGGTTTAGTAGTTTTCCATTTAAAAAATAAAAGTATGACAGGAAGTCTGCGACGTCACAAACCGAGTTATGTGATTGCCGACTTACACCGTCGATATATTCTTTGTAGAAAAGCGAATTGTGTACAAATACAACGCTGCTGTGCTAAAGGAAAACGCCATAAAAGCCTTCAGAAGTTGCCACATTTCTTTGACAAAAAACGAATTTACTAGGAAAATTGTGAATTTTTCCCCTCAAATTTTTCAGACGATTTTGTTCGCAATTCAATCCAAAATATCGGAAAATTTCATGATTTTTCAATCTCAGAATTTCATTCGAACAATATTCAAAGCTTTCTTCAGAAATACATGTTTTATCCGAGAAAATTTGGCAACCCTCGAATGTTCATACGGCGTTCTTCCTTAGCTCGGCAATATGATAAAAAGTTCAATGCAGTTTCATATACAACGGTTCTCCTTGTATTATTTTTTTTTAATAAATACGTCACAAAAACCGGTTATCTCAATTTTTTTAAGTTCTCAGCTTGCTTTAATTACTAATCACTTATTTTATACGCAAAATTTACGGAAAAAGCCTAGAATACTGTTCATAACAATTTTAGAAAATTTGAGGCTTGGATTCAATAGAGCTCATTTTACATCCAAAAGAAGTTTACCTGCATTGAATACTATAGATATAGATAGTCTGCCTCAGCATAAATTGGTTCAATTCATATGAATAATACGATTGCATTTAACAGCATATTCATAGAGTATGTTAGAAAAGGATCATGCCCTTGTAGAACCATTCCATCATTTGGATTGCGTTTAGCAGAAAGGAACCAAGCCACATCAACTATTGCAAAATTTAACCAAGCAATTTATTTTTTTACAAGCGAACGTTTTTGCGGATGCCTTTGAAAACGTAACGGAATTTGCTTCTTAAAATGCGAAAAATTCACTGAGATTTTCACAAAATTCTGCACAACCATTTACATGTCAAACATTAAATGACCAATTATATTTTGCGAGAACTGATGTGGCTTGGTTCCATTCTGCTAAACGCGGTTCATTTGGGAACTGATCGTAGCTGATATTTAAGATTGACTATACATTAATAGCAGTTTCTGATAAACATATGTCCTCAATTAGATTTTTTGCACATTATTTTGTTTATGACTTTCAAAATTTGGCAGTACCTAATATGCTTTCTTGAGGAAACCACTCTCGAGTTAAAATATTACTCGCATGCTTTGGAATATTTTGAGCCTCGTCTTTCCAAAGGGCCCGATATCCAGGAGGCAATCCCTCGAAAAACTTGAAAAAGTTGGCTCGAGCTGTCTTGGACAGAGATTTACTTTTAAAATTGCTTCCCATGCTGAAATAAATAACGCCTTTTTCCGCACCGTCCAGCCAGTCTTGTAAATCCTACAATCATTTCAGAATTAAGTAATGAACAACAAGTGATCAATATTACACATATATTGCATAATCAGTCAGAATAACACACATTAGCACTGGTTACTCAACGTGAAACTCGGATGAAAGCAAGATGGAAGAAACCAACGGTGTCACCACCTCGATGTATGACGTCATAATCCGAATTTTTCAAAGCGCGATATCTTGATTAATAAAAACATCCAAAGTCGATATTTGGACGGGTTATCAGTTTCAGCTGGTCTTTACAAATCAAGCATCAAAACACGATTTTTGGACCAGCATAATAAACTCATTGCTCCCTAAGACTAAATATTTAAAATTTGTTGGTTTTTTTTTTGTTTGGTTTTGTACAAAATGTATCATTTTCAGCTGTATGTCATGCTTTTCATTATTACTTATTTCCACTTTAAAACCTTTTTCCTGATTCCATCATGGATAACTATAACGCAGTCCGGGCAAGAATAACGGACCGGCGGTAGACGTAAGGGTTGGAGAAATGTTGGACTTTATTTTTGAATTCATATTTGGACGTATTTCTGCCAAACGGAACCAGAGATAAGTGGAAAAGAAGGGGTGCGCTCGTCAGTCGAGGGTCGTAAGAATAATTGGGAATTATAAAAGGCCAGTGACGTCATCGGCGACAAAGCCGCGTCTTCCGCTTTAACTCATGAGCCCTGTTAACAACGCTCTTGTCACATGCCCATGGCTCATGAGTGCCGCATTCAGTCGGCACATAGTTCCGTGTGACAGAGTGTAAAATCTCGCTCTTCCATTTCTCCAAAGGGAATCACGCCCACTTTAACAATGTTTCTTATCCAGCTTTCTAGAGCACACCCCATCTTTCCCTCTCGTCTATGGTTTCATTTGGCAGAAATATGTTCATTTTAAGGTGATTCGATGGACGCCATATTTTGTGTCAGAACCCCATGCGATGTGTCGCATCAATTGGTTCCATTTCTTCAGCTACTCGTCATTTTTCTCCAATTCTGAGATCGCGAATCTGTTGTCAGGAGACTAAAGCACTCACCAATTTTAACAAAGAAAGTCAACGTAATAAAGACGTGTTTTTTTCAGAGAGAAAACATCGCATTCGATACCGATATCGAAACTGCACTCGAATGTGATATTTCCTCTCTAAAAAAACCACGCCTTTATTACGTTGAATTTTTTCGTTGAAATTGGTAAGTGAGTGCTTTAGTCTCCTGACAACAGAATTGCGATCTCAAAATTGGAGAAAAATGACGAGTAGCTGAGAAAATGGAACCGATTGATGCGATATATCGCATGCCGTCCTGACACAAAATATGGCGTCCATCGAATCACCTTTAACCACTCCCAGTTAAAATTGGACGTATTTCTATCAAACGGACCTAAGCGCCATAGGGGGAGGAAAGGAGAAGGGGGCTCGGATTGGCGGGTGTTGCGGAACGCGATGCTCGCTCCTCCTATACTCGCAATGCTTTTCCGTGGCGCTTAGGTCCGTTTGACAGAACGCGCCATCCGGGATTCTAAAATCTTCAGAAGGAACTCGATTTGGCGCTTAGTTCCGTTTGATAGAAATACGTCCAATTGATGGTTGAAATCTTACCTTTGGCAGCTTTCTGGGGGGTTTAAGATGCAAAGGCCCGACCTCAATGACGTTAGGACCCAGGAGCCTCGGGTAAAAAAACAGAGAATTCGAAGCGATTAAGGAAAGGCTGACCGTTTTCCAACACCCGTCGACAAGACTCTCAAATTCCGGGCCGTAAGTTTCCACGGAAAATCTTCTGGCAGCGGCCTCCATCGTATCCTTGAAACCGTTGTAGATGTACCTATCGGATATCCAGTTCTCTATCTTCTGCCAAAAGCTCATTCTGTCCGTGTAATCGCTGAGCAAGGAGGGAACGAAGGACGAATGGGGGATGCTACCGAGACTCTCTTCCGCGGAGTTGATCATCGAGAGGGTTGACATCGAGATGATCGGCGCGGATCCGGTGAGTTTCCAAGTGACCGGGCATGCGTAAGGAGTGAAAATGGTCTCAACGATGACGACATCGAATGACACGCTCTCGGATTCTATTCGCCTAGAATGGGGAAATAATTAAACTTGGAATTACGGAAGATTGCCACGGAAACGTGTTTATGAAATTAGCTAACTCGAGTAAGTCAGGAGCTCACTTTTCGAGAACCTTGTTAGGGAGATTATGGCCGCCTCGGTCACCACCTCTGATTGGCTCAATGGCCCTTCGCTTCATTGCGCCTTCAATATTGCAGATGCAACGCGGGCATTCATCAAGCACGAATAATGGAGATGTTGGATGTGCGAGGGATTTGCGATTTGACCATTGATTCTTATGTAAAAGTTCGCGAAAAACACGATGGTGCCACTGGTTTTCTCTGAAATCCGCTCCCAAGCTCAAAAAAGCTCTCAAGTTGAAGCCAAAATGGAGGAGATATCCCACCATACCCTGAAAGTCTACCTCTACATCAAGACAAACTCTCCATGCAAAGATAGGGAGCAAATACATTGACAGGAATGCCACTTTATTTGGGGACTCCAAAACTGAAAACACGACAACCCTGCTAATGTATTTGCTCCCTATCTTTGCATGGAGACTTTGTTTTGATGTATAGGTGGACTCTCAGGATAGCGCGGTCTATCCCCTCCATTTTGGTCTCACTTTGAGGGCTTTTTTTTGAGCTTGGGAGATGATTTCAGAGAAAACCAGTGGCACCATCGTGTTTTTCGCGAACTTTTACATAAGAATCAATGGTCAAATCGCAAACCCCTCACACATGCAACATCTCTATTCCAGCGAAAATTTAAAAAAAAAAAAAACACTCCCCTCAAAAACATTATAATGGCATTTATAAATCCTCAAAATGTATCCAAGTGAATGTATTTTGATACAGGCTAATTTAAACCGACTTGACACTGCTATGAAAAAAGTCTTGGACACGGATTTAATTGGATGAAACTTGCTTATCGTCACAACTCACCTCTGGAACTGCATGAAAGCCTCGCTTTGGAATTGCGCTGCAGCTATGTTGGCTAATGGTTTGAAAATTTCTGCGAACGCCCACTTGGACATATCTTCCTGAGTCGTGACTGTATCCTCTTTCTTTTCATCGCTGAAGTATTTGTAAGAAAATGAGACGTCAACGTAAGTGTAGTTAGAATTCTGTCCCAGGCCCTGCAAAGGAAATATTTTTGTAGAGACTTTCAAAGCTCGAGTCAAAGTTTTAGGGATCAATATTCATTGAGGTCAAAAGAAGGCGTTTTCGAATGATAGCACACTATTTTTCCAAACTTGTCCTGAGCTACTCTTCACAAATTCTTAAAAATCAGATTTTATCTCTTACTGTGTCTACAATGTTACTTTTCTTGGAACCTCGTGAAATTATTTATTTATTTATTTTTTATCTTTTATATTTTTTTTCTCAAAAAGTATTTATTAGAAAAAATTGCACAATAAATGCATAGAGACACGCCGGATGTGACACTTCGCGTATATCGTCGTCTGGCAAAATCAAGTAATAAAAACTTATACTTAAAGTATATAATATAAAATAAACTATGTAAACCTCCACTTAAGGAGAAATGTACATACATATTAAAAACGTGATTGCGTGATCTTGATCGTGATCTTTGTGTGCATTCTCATTCTCTCTCGACGAGGTAAACGAAGATGAAAAATCCCGTAAGTGGGGAAAAACAAAAACATTGCAGATACTGAGTTTTCACTTTTTCACTCTAAAAAGGCTTTCCCTTTATAATCTGTAAATGTGTATACTGAGTTTTCACTATTGAAGAATAAATGGGTAAATATAAAATTTTAAAAACTTGATTTCATGACCTTTAAGCTCCAGAAAAACTTGATTTCGTGATCCGAAAAATTATTTACTCTTATATCGTGTGCTTTTCAACTGTTTTGCGTTTTATAAGATTGAATATCAATATACTCACGGGAACGGGGTTTGGGCTAACCACGTAGAGCTCATGCCCTTTCTGAACCAAATACTCCGTGAGGGCCATGATTGGACGCTGATGGCTGAATGCAGGACTCGGGTATATAACCAATATTTTGAAACCTTCTGCGACACAGCAAACGAGTAAACATCCCAAAATGTACCGCAGGATCATGTCCATGTGCTAATCAACAACGGGTCTACAGATATCTATTTTCTGAACTTGTTTGTATTTGTTTATACAACTGGAGTTCTGAAAGAGTAAAACATTAATTGAATCAGTGAGTTCGAAAGCACACCAACTCGGAAAAAAAAATTGTTCAGGAAACGCTAAAAACTGCGCAGCGGGCGAAGAAGTTAGTTTCAGAAAAACCTTTTTGGTGCCAAAGGACAAGTACTAAGAACCCTGGTAAAAATTGGCGATAGGAGCTGTGTTTCAAAATACCATAGGATAGTTCTTATAGCCAACTAAAGAAGGCTATTGAAAATCATATAGCTGGCTGTAGAAAGCGGAGCAAATCATATAGCCGGGCTATACGAAGCTATAAAAAAGTATACAGTCGGGCTATAGTTCCTATCGCCGGGCTTTACACTTTATCGCCATTGGCTATAAAAGGGTATAAGAAATTTTGTAGAAATTCGTGTGCTTTGGAAATCATTAAGTTTGATACGGAACTACCTTAATATTTACAAAATACACATTATATTTTCCTTTAAAACATATTTTTTTTCATCAATTAAAATGAGAATAGCCCATACAGAGTGTGCAAAAATTTCAAAATCATGAGTTGAAAAACGCGGACTCCGCGAGATTAAATATTGGAGCCTAATATAACACCAAGCGGCGCGGCACTGGTAACGCACTGGCGCCTACAAACCTAACAGGGATACTTAACGCATTGCGCAATGCGTGAAGTATCCCTGTTAGGTTTGTAGGCGCCAATGCGCGTTTCGCACTCTCTGCCCGCCCGCAGCGTGCCACGGCATCTGAAGCAACTATTTCACACCAGAGGTATCGCACAGTATCATAAGAATTTGAAGGCGCTCCAACATATTAAGAATGACAGGCTCGCAAAATAAATCAAGATACTACGGCACAAAAAGAGAGCGGTAGTCCAAAAACTAACTAAGTCCTGGTATCCGTATTTAGTAACGTTTAGTATAAACTTTATCGTCTGACTCTTGCTTAGTCGCCATCGGCTATAAAAGGCTATAAGATATATAGTATAGATTGTACAGCCGGCTACAGAAGCTATTGGAAATCTTACAGCCGGCTTTAGGTCTATGATATTTTGGAACACAGATTCTACTGCCAATTTTTACCAGAGAGACTTTGTAAAGCACCAAGTTGAAATCGATACATCATGTTTGATGACAGAGAATTAAGCGTTTAAAAATTTCAGACTTGGTGTGTTTTCGTTCTCACCGACTTTCAGATACTGATTTTCCATAGCCTGCCCTGAAAAATTTATATTTTTCGACCTGAATAACGCTTGGATATTTATATAACTTGTTGATAAAAGGTATATTGAACAGAAAAAAGAAAACCGCAAAATCGGATGGTCACCCTTTTCCCTTGAAATGGCCAAAAATTGGTATTTCCAATGTGAGATTTGAATTCCATTGCGTGAATTGATACCACCCGCTCATGAAAACACAATGCTCTACGTAATTCACATCGCGCGCTAAACGTTATCATGAACGTCTCTGAGATAAGAAAATCTGGCAACCTCAATCTTGACGCTTTGGCTCAGCTATAGCAAATTACTTATAGTTTGAACAACACATGTTGGGAAATGAATACTACTCGATTGAGAAAATTGCTGAAAACGTTGTAATGCACGATTTGACTCACGTAGAGCTTTCAGTTTCTTGTGAGCGGGCAGTTCAAATTCCTCGTAACGAATGTGAAATAAAATTTCTAATATCTCTGTTAGGAGTTGGTTTCAGTCGTTTTCGTTGCGCGAACCGTGTTTTACGTGAAATTCTGGTTAAGGAACATGAATCAGAATGCTTAAATTCGTACCTTGTCTAGTGGTCCATTCACTATGAGTTTCACGGGATGTGTTTTTTTGCCGAAGCATAAAAGCTTTTCGAAACTTAGACACGCACAGATACCTTACTTCGCATCGTCAGAGAAATAGTCACTTGACATCCACTGTCCACGTTAGGATTCCGACTGTTGACTTCACAATGATAAGAAAAGGTTTCGTCGGTGCGTCAAATTATCAGTCGGTATGTAGAAGCATCAAAGATAAATCCGAATGCAAGACTTCCGACCAAGTAACTCGAGATCAGTGATAACCTATGCATTATCGAACAAATTGAATGAAATAAAGAAACCAGAATCAGGAAATCAGAATCATAGAAGTTCGGAACTTGGGAACTGTTTCCATAGTTAACGACGATGACAATTTCGCATTTCATTCTAATTTATAAAAGAATTGTTTTAATTTCGTAAATCGCATAGCGTTATTTTTTCTCTTTTAACAAAAATATTCCAAAATTTCACACACCTATTCAGTGATTGATATTTAATTTAATTCATTTATTTTTTTAGACAATATTAGAGGTGCTGTGTATCAGAGGTGGAGCCATGAATATAACCAAGGCTCCAGTAATTTGCCTAACATTTTGGTTGTTTTCAATTTTTGATATATTTAGTAGTATGTTTTTTCAACCGGCTTAAGTTGAAACGTAGAATTCATTGTGTAAACTTCGGACGTTAATTTTTCCGTGTTGAGTTCATTTTGAAAAAGTGCAATGTGTTCAACATAATCAGCTTGAAATTTTGATGAAGAAATATGTCAATGGCCAAAGTGCGATATACCACGTATCTCCTTTGCGATGTATCAAAATGTCTGTTCCCATTTTACTTTTATGAAAAAGAGCAAGCTAACTGATTACCTTGAAATTAATCCGGAATTTTCTGTTTATAGAGAGGAAAAATCAAAAAAGTTTTCAAAAAATTACGTCGACTAGTTCCTCAACAAAAACATAAAATATAACAGGAAGTCTGCAACGTTGCACGCGAAAAAATGATATTGCTAATTCAACAGTTTTCTAGTTCCGTAAAAAGTATCCGACATGTTTCAATGTAGATTTTACAATGAAAAATGCTAAATCAAACACCCCCGTAGTGAAATTAGCTTTCCACTGTTGTAAAAAGTACTTTTGAAACATTTCGGACGTGTTTGTTAAGAATTTTATTGTTTAATCAGCAACCCATTTTTTTCGTGCAAGCGGAGATACGTGGTTTCGTACCAGTGGCGTGGCGTACTTTGCGATATATCGATTGATACACCACTCAAACCTATGAAAAAAGATCGATTATCAGGGTGTTCGCAGCGAACACCTTGGTAATCGATTCTTTACCATAGCGTCGAATGGCGAGCTATCGATAATCGATCGTTCACGCCACGCCACTGATTTCGTACTTCGGCCATCGATAAATTTCAGAGGTCGGCCTATTCTTGTGGATCATTGGCCTCTTCGTTTTGTTTTGATTAATGCTTATTTCAATATAAAGACAGCACAACACTATAATTTTACTAATATCAGGATTTTTCATTACTTGGGCTCATTATAATCTAACCATAAACAGATTTAAAAATTCAAGAATTCACTTAATAATATCTATCTTATTAGGAATATATTTTTTAGTAATTCAAGGATATGAATATATAAATTCTAGAATTAGATTTAATGATAGTGTATTCTGTCATCTATTCTGATGTATTTTATGAGGGGGACGAGTAACATATTTGCTTCATGGTCACTTTTACAAAGCGACATTTCCTTTTTTCCCTCCCTCGATCTCATCCCCCGGGAGATCCTTGATCCACTGTGCGGTCAAGGGACGAGACCACCAGATGCTGCAAATTCGCAACCTGCTGCCAAGATCCCCGGCAAGAAATCACCACTCTAGCCAGTTCCGTTCAAATGGTCGTAAAGCATGGTTGCAACACCCGATGATTTGTCGTGAGTCCTGCCATGAAGTAATGCCGAAAAAGAATGATTCACCGCACAGTCGGGCAACAATGCGTTTAAAAAAGCACTCTTCGCCATAAACTACCACCGAGCGCCGCGCTATCTGCGGTCCGATGCAGTAATCAAAAATTGAGCTGGCTTTCCCTTCCAGGAGATTGTATTTTCGCCTTTCCTCTTGATATGAATACAAGTATAGGTACTTAGGGTTTCAATTTTGCCGTTTCTTTCTCCGAGCTAGATATCCGTTATTCAGGGTACGATAATATTACCGCAAAACATGTATTCACATCTAAATTCCATACAGCAAAACCAATGTCAAACCAGCTGCTGATTATATTCTAATCGGGTTGGATTATTTTCAGTGCCCAATTTCACCCGCTTTTGGAAAAGAGTAGACACTGAATGAAATGGTAGATTTTTCAGGTATACGTCACAGCTAGTTAAGCTGCTACTGTATCACGGAAAAATCTACGTGCACTAGACCAAATTATGTAAAAAATATAGATCGGTGATGGCCTATGAGAAAGCGGCCCAGATAGAGCCGCCATTAAAATTGGCGGACCGAGGAGGATGAAGAGGGGGGAAGGGGGGAACTACTCTTGTCCTAACCTCAATAACATGGATTCACATGATAGTTTATATAATGAAGCATCTCACTATAGAATTCTCATCCTAACTCTTTATGGATACCTAAGTTTTATGTCGGGCACAAAATTAAAATTACAGTCTGTTCGAAATTGGAAAAAAGGCTCGGAAACGGTAATAGTCAAAAAAAGAAACGATGGAACCCATTATCTTTGTTTGGCCTCTTGGATGCCAGGGGGCAGCCCCGAGGGGTTGGACTTATTGGATGACAGGGGGAGCAGCCCCGAGGGGTTGGGCTTTTTGGATGACAGGGGGGCAGCCTCGAGAGGTTGGGCTTATTGGATGCCAGGGGGAGCAGCTCCGAAGGGTCGGGCTTATTTTATGACAAGGGGGCAGCTTCGAGGGATTGGGCTTCTTAGATGCCAAGGGGGCACCCCCGGGAGGGTTGGTCTTCTTTGATGTCAGGTGGGGCATCCCCGGGGGTTAGGCCTCTTAGATGTTAGAGGGGGCAGCCCCGAGGGGTTGGGCTTTTTGGATGCCAGGTTGAGGACCGTGGGATGCTGAGCTTATTGAATTATAGGTGGGGCACCCCTGGAGATTTTGCTTCTGACATAACCCGTATCACATTTGCTGAAATACGTATCCTGTTGCCTGAGCCCATGATACGCCTTCACCTAGGTGGCTATGCAAATTGATTGTCGTGAGGCATGAGTGGTGGTATCAGAATTTTGCATTAAGATTACGCAGTGTGTTGAAGGCGCTCCTCTGTATCCTATCTGAGTGACCCTGTACAAAGATGCTGACCAAAGATGTACATGATTTTGGAGTCTTTAACCGAGTCGTAATTTTGAAAAATGCCCGAAGAACACTATTTTGCGTTCTAAGATATTTTTTTTTTGCCTGTAAGCTTCATTTCAAAAAAGAGAGCCGAATCGCTTGGTTCCGACTCTGGTTTTTAAGTCTTCTTGCTTTTGTCATCGTATTCTCATGCAAAATGGAGAGTCGCCGTTCACAAGATCGCAATTTACTCGAAAGCGGAATTGTGAATTCAGTAAGTTTTTTAATGATAAAATGAGCTTCATGCGAGAAGTTTCAACCGAAGTATTTGAAACATGTTTCCTGAAAATTGGCGGCTGAGACCTCAAGTCGTAGCATTCACGATCCGATTTTTCAGAGATCCATATGACCTGCACTTTACGTCAATTTTATGAAATTTTTCTCTCCATGTATAAATCCGCTAATGAATGAAATAAAGGATTAATACAGTCTTTGCAAAGTTAACATTTCTTTACTTTAGCGATTGAAAAATTGGACACCATTTCTATTACCGACTCACAGCCTTTAAACAGAATAAAACTGATCACAAGTAAAACAGCCATAAAGATACTGATGATATCCAAGCAGAGGTATTGGAAAAGATTTGCGTCTGCTATCGAGGGCCTGAAATGAGCTGCGCCCCCATGCCTGGCCACATGTTCCACCCAAAACGTCGCTTTGTCTAGCGCCACAGAACTGAAATCCCGCGAAATTGCAGAAAGCTTACGGATGTTCCTCCGATAACTGAAACAGAGCCAGGAAACCATTGGTCACAAATATTATGCAATCGTGATCAAAGATCAGATGATGTTTAGAACCGAAAGTGAAAACTGAAGTTTCAGATGTGTGATCCAAACCTCAACAGCTGGACCTTAAGCGTTCGGATGCTCAATCCGAAAAATTCAGAGATCCTTATGACCTAAACTTTGGGTCCCACGCACGAAGTTTTTTTCTCCGTGTGTATTAATCTATTTAAGACATTTCAATTGCATCCAATTCATGATACAAACAGACAGTATACGAAAAGTATACTTGTGGGTCTGATTTTCCGCTCACCTTTCATCATAGAGTACACTTTCAACTGCTGTTTTAATTTTTTCGAATGAATGCAGATCCCTCGGCGATAAGCGGACTCCAATCTTGGCATCCACAATCTTGGAGACTTGACAGCCCTGATCTACGAACAGCGGGATTCCAACCATTGGAACTGCGAAATGAACTGCTTCTTGAAAGCTTTGAAGGCCTCCTTGCGTAATGAAGAGCTTCACATTTGGATGCGCTGTAATTGTGAAAACAGAATTTTGCTGTATTCTATGCTCTAAATAATTCTTATTATATAGTACAGGCTTTCTTATACGGACTTATTTCTGTCAAACGGAACTAAGCGCCAATTTGAGTTCCTTTTGAGGAATTTAGAATCCCGGATGGCGAGTTCTGTCAAACAGAACTATGCGCCATGGAAAAGCATTGCGGGTATAGGAACGAATGAACCCGACGCCGAGTTCCGTTGCCAATCCAAGCCCCCCTCTACCTTAGGCACTTGTTCAATTTAACAGAAATACGTCCATATGTTATTTTGGCTGAGTCCAACACTAGCGCTTTCAGGCGCATTATGGGATGAACATAATTAAAGAGTCGTGTTGAATTAATGTACCCATAAGATGTTCTACAGTCAAAGCTCAAAGTCGATAAAGAATATTTTAAACCTAAAAATCTTTAATCTTTGTCCTGGACATTGAGTTTTAGTTCACGAGAGGATGAGACTTCGAACCTCGTTACAAGCTTCAGCAATCCATTTTTCCGTGTGCCTAAGATTCTCCGGGTGTAAGTGCGATTTTTGAGTGGAAATGTGGCAACACTCGAATGTGGATACGCGCTTTCGTGAGGGAAACGGCAAATTTTCACCTAATGGAAAAAACGAGTAGAATAAGTAGTAGCATTTCGGTTTTAGGACATTTCGTCAACGATTTTTTGTCCGCGCACCTGTTTTTTCCAGTAATTTACGTACACGCGTATTTTCGGCAACAAGAGTTTTGGTCCACGTGCCAGTTGCGACCCAAAGTTAATTGACCCACATGGAAATACAAACGACATTGCTCACGACGTTTTTGGATGAAAATGTATAATGTCTTGGAAGAATGAGGGTTTGCTTGTTTTTTTTTGTTTTGTCTGTTTGGTCCAACGGAGAATAATATATAGTTAAGAGTTTTGGTAAAAATGGGGGAGCGTCAATTCAATGAGACAAAATTCACTAAAACTCTCTACACCTCTTTGGTGTAACAGAACTTAATAATAATTCAAGAAATTCTCACCTTGTTATACCTGAACCGGATGAACCTCTATATTTGCCTCAGCTAAAGGCTCTTAGATTTTTCCTGTGTACGATAAGTATCTTGGATTATTTTGCGAATAAAGATCTGTGCATTTAAAGGATGCCTGTCATTCTGATACGTTCAATTTCGTATAATACTGTGCAACACCTCTGCTGTGAAATAGTTGCTTCAGGCGCCGCCGCACGGCGGGCGGGCGGCCAGCTCGAAACGCGCATTGGCGCCTACAAACCTAAGTGGATACTTCAAGCATGGTGCAATGCGTGAAGTATCCACTTAGGTTTGTAGGCGCCAGTGAGCCTCTCGCGCTGGCAGCACGCCGCTCCGCTCTGTTTGGCTTTAATATTTATACTAGCATAGTCAGCGTTTTTTGATCCATGATTTTGAAATGTTTGCATACTCTGCTTTGATTATTCTCATTTAAATTGATGGGGAAAAAATAAGTATCAATTTATCAAAGGAGAATAATAATATAATGTGTGTTTTTTAAATATTGGTGGTTCCGTGTCGAATTTAATGATTTCCGAAGCACTTTAATTTTTTCTTTTACATTTTTTGATTGTATTGTGCTGCAGCGAGGTGTAAGCGCAAACAAACGCTCAAAATTTGACGTATTTGACTCTAAAAGATCAGTGTACAAATGGGTTAAAACTAAAAATTGCGTGCTTCTTGGTTTTTTTTCCTCTTTTATTCATTCTTGCAGTTTCTGTTGGCACAACTACGGCTCATTGAGATTAATGTCGCTTGGAAAAGGTTTTACAAATATTTGTCACGTTTTAAAAATATAAATGTTTTCAAAATGAAGTAATGATTTCGTAAAGAAAAAATTAAAAAAATAAAAAAAAGTATGTATACAGATATAAGGTATGTTGTACATCGAATATTTTAAGGGTAGAAATAAAACCAAATATTCACCAATGATAATTTAAAAAGATGATTCAAAAGGAGAAAGTAGGTACATTTCATTTAGAAAATGAGCAACCATAACAACACCTCCTTCTCTCTCAATTTCTCATTTCCATATTGTCAATATAATTTTACATACCGACTAAAATATAACGCTTGGACCAAGTCACTGTTGCTTATTTTACGTGTGGGCGTAAACTCCTGAACAAAAAATCGTGGACAAAATGTCCTGAAACCGAAAAAACGATCGCCGTTGGAGGAAATGACCGAATAAAATAAATCGGGAGGTAAGAAATGTCTATCTTCCCGATTTTATTTTATGTTGTTTTAGTGAAGATTTTTGGTAACACATACCTAGTACGCTGTCTTGTGGCACCCAATCTTGCATTAATATGTTGTGTGGTTTCCTTACGGCTTCGTCAATATCCTCCGATTTCCATAGGACTCTATATCCAGCTGGCAATTCATCGAACATTCTCAAGAAATTTGCACGAACTTGAACGGGAAGTGACTTTGCTTTCATATTACTTCCGAGACTGAAGTAGATTACTCCTTTCTTTGCACCATTCAACCACTCTTGCAAATTCTGGGGAAAATGAAAAAGAGCATATTCTACCACTATTTCAGCACTTCTGCACTACTTAGGGCCATTTAAGTATTACGTAACGCACTTGGGTCATGAGCCTTGTTGCTGAAGGCATCGGGCCGATGACTTCCACACTCACGCCATATTCAGCTCTCACATTCAGCGTGTAATACCGGCATATTACAACTTGGTCCTTCACAATATCGCCGAATACTTGTCCTTTACCACCAAAAATCTTATTCTTACATTAAACAAATTTATTCGCCTGTTGCACAGTTTTTTGTATCCCTTAAACATTTTTCTTTTCTCGAGTTGGCATGTTTTTGTGCTCAGAGTTTCACATGTATTTGAAATTGTTCACCAAAAATTTAAAAAAATCTCATTCCTGAACTAGTTCATTCGCCTGCTAAGCAGTTTTATGTAGCTCTTGAACATTTTTCTCTTCCCAAGTTGGCGTGTTTTCGTGCTCACAGTTTCACTTGTATTTGGCCTTTCTCCGGTGATGCACAGTTGAAACCTTGTTTCTTCCGATTTCCAACGTCATCAAAATATTATTCTGTTGCTAAGAAAAAACGCCGTATGGGACATTTTTTTAACGTTTTTTTCAAATTTTTCAGACGACATAGTTCGCAATTTGATCTAAAATACCTGCAAATATCAAGGAAAAATATTTATAACAATCCTCAAAAATATATGATTAATTCTAGGATATTTGACAACTCTCGAATGCTCATACGGCGTTTTTCCTTAGCAAGGCAGTATTACCTTTGGTAGTTTTGCAGGCGTCTTCAAATGCAAAGGCCCTGTCTCGATGATATTCGGGCCCAAGAGTCTAGGATAATAATAGAGTGAGTTAGAGGTCACAAGTGAAAGGCTGACGCTCTCCCAGCATCCATCAACCAATCTTTCACTTTCGTTCCCGTATGCGTCCCTGATAAACCGCCTGGCTGCTTTCATCATCTGACCCTCCATGCGCCATGAAAGATATTTATAGGACAGCCAATTTTCGATTTTTTGCCACAAGCTCATCCTGTCTGTGTAGTCGCTCATAAGCGTCGGAATAAAAGAGAAATGTGGGATATTACTTATTCTTCTTTGCACCCCGAAGTCAGCTGAGAATGTCGTCATTGAAATGAGTGGTGTGCCATTACTAAGCATCCGTGTTATCGCACAAGTATAGGGTATAGAATACGATTCCGCGATAACGACATCGAATTTGATTTTCTCCGAAATTACTCGCCTGAAATAAAAAGAAAGGATCTCCTCTGCCTTACCAAAGAAAAACATCAAAAGACTCCATCAAAATGTCAAGGTCAAGTGCTGTGATTGGTCCAAGTCGTCGAATAAGCCAATCACAACACCTGACCTTGATATTTTGATGACTAGCTTTGATAGTGTGACACAGGCATTACGTCAGAGAAGCGATAGTATGCAGTTTTGGACGTTACGCAGTGTCTTTATTGAGCAGTAAGTGCGAAAAAATTGCCGTCTTACATGGATACAACACTAAGTCCACATTACTCTGTGATAGACAGTATTAATTACTGTTTTGAGTAAAATTGCACGTTTTTCCAAAAATTTGTAGCCTTGAAATTTTTACTCTGTTCTCCAAAATGTATGTTACCTTGCACGCATGCAGACAATAACATATCATGCTGCTTTACCAATAATATAAAATGAATAAAACCTATATTTTGATAAAGGCGACAGTAAAATTAACTTCTACTCTGATCGTAAACTATTCCTTGAATCTATACTTTCGCTTCTGAACCCCTAATTTTCAAACGCGTAATCGACGGATGTTTTGAATAATGGGACTTATATTTGTAACACATTAAATGAGAGCTGAAAGTATATTTCGTAAGCTGAATTTGACATTCACCTATATGTTGTTGATTCAAGAATATTTCTTGCCTTTAAGCAAAGCTTTTGTAGCGTCAAATAAAAACATGTACGTATCAGTTTTAAGGAAAGGATTTTTTCTTTAATCTCTGAGAATGCATCATATGGTAATTAAAACCGGAAAGTTTAACATTTTGACAAATTCATTGTGGAAATGAAACCGTTTAAGTACTATCAATTTACTCACCGCTGAAATTGCAGAAAATTATCGCTGAGTAATTGAGCTCTATGCATATTCGCGACTTTTTCATGCGTTTGAACATAGGCCCACTTAGATATTTCCTGTTGAAGCACCACAGTTTCGTCCTCCTTTTTGTCCGAAAAATATTTGTAAGAAAATGAAATGTCCACGTAAGTATAGTTGCCGTGGTGTTCCAGTCTCTGCAAATCGTATAAAAATGTGTACGTTTTCACGTCTTATCAATCGGATCAAATCAAGCGTTCAGCAATTGAAGTAAATAACATTATATATTTTCGGATATTTCAACCAACATTGGAGACATTGACCAATTTTTTGGCCTCAAACAACCGCATGGAAATTTCAGATATGATAGAACAAATGACAAAAATGTTTTTTATCATAACTGAGTACGAGAATCGAAAATATTGAAATGAGGTGATTACAGCGATCAAGTGGGTTACCAACCCAACTTCCATTAAGTTGTGGCCGTATCAACTCAAGTAGGCAGGCAGCTATGTAATTGAACACTCTCAATATGCCGTGTGCGTATTACTCGTATGTATGAAAAATTGCCTAGCTGTGTCTATACGGCTGCGACTTATCGGTGGTTGGCGTGCGGCCCAATTGAAATTGAAGGCCTTGTCCCGCCCGAGTCAAAGCTTGGACCACTTTTTTCCTTAAGATTGTCCATTTATCTGTACTATTGTGACTAAAGACGGTTTAAGGAGGCCTTCAACAATGAATTAGAAAAGTAACAATTTTAACCAACGTTTCGTGGAACTCGTCTAAATTACCATGTACATCGATTCTAATGAAGAATTCAAACGATTTGCCATTGCAAATAGCATAAAAATATCAATATACCAATATCATGGTTGTGCCAAAGTTTATGGTAAATTCAATGCATAGGTACTTTTTCTAAATCATATATTTTTTCTCCGGTATTTTTGAACCTAGTTGATGGGAATATATCAACTGTATAATTGGCAAAGATCAATTTTTCCTTGAAATTTTTTTAAAATTATCCTGTATCTGATTTGATGGGGAAGGCTTAAGGTTTGCTCCTTAAACTTCCTTCAGACACAACTTCAAACGAAATTGAATCATCCTGAGAAAATTACTGAAACTATGGGTATGGTTTTTCGCTTCTTGGCTATACTTTTAAATTAGAAATGGACGCATTTCTGCCAAACGAAACTAGAAACGGGTGGGGAATATGGAGGTGTGCTCTAGAAAGCTGCGTAAGAAACAATGTTACTGTGGGAAATTCCTTGGCGAAATGTAAAAGTGGGATTTTACATCCTGTCAGACGGAACTATGTGCCAACTGAATGCGGTACTTAGTCATGAGCCATGGGCATGGAAAAAGAGCGTTATAGACAGGGCTCATGAGTTAAAGAAGACCACGGTCGACCGCGGTGACAGTATCTCGAGTCAATAGGAGAGGTCGGACAAAATTCGGAAACATTAAACGCCAATAGCTCCGTTTATACAACGCGTTGAAGTTCCAGAAGTGGTCCCATTGGTTTCCTTGTGCAATTTTCTGCTTAGAGCACCCTTTGAAATTTAAAATCCGACCAAATAAACATCAAAATTTGCAGTAATAGTAAAAAAAATTCATGTCCGATCTCTGATTGACTCGATCCACTGTACGGCGGCTTCATTGCCGATGACGTCATTGGCGCTATATAATTCTCATTCATTCTAATGGCCCGAGAACTAACGAGCACTCCCCTACTTTTCCACCTGTCTCTGGTTCCGTTTGGTAGAAGTATGTCCGAATACCTAAAATTCCCGACAAACATTTTGTAGAAGAGTTTTTATACTTCGCCACTGCACTCATCGTAATTCTAGAGCATTTTACTTGCGGAATATTCATATCTTCAACAATATTTTGCAGCAACCTCGTTATGACAAAGTCTTCAAAAATTCAAACGAATCGCTATGAATGTTACTCACCGGTACAGCATTTGGGCTGACCACAAAGAGCTCATGCCCTTTTTGTACTAACCGCTCAGTCAGGGCCATTATTGGGCGCTGATGACTCAGGGATGGAGTAGGATAAAAAACTAAAATTTTGAAAGCGTCCGTTGTTAAAAACATACTGCTCTGGAGGAGGAGGTGGAGACGAATCACGAATTTCCAATTTTTTCCCATTTTTCAATCTAAAATCATGGAAGCATTTTGCGTCATATGAGTTAACGTGAAATTGAAAACAAAGATCAAACAATGAAACCAAGAAAAAAAAAACGCGTTGGCATTGATTTCTTAAGGTCAGTATTCATTTCAGTAGCACGGCCGAAATAACCGCTGCTGACTGTCAGCTGAAGATAATGGTTTTATTGTTGGTGAGCCATCAAAACATTGGCGGATCCAGCAATTTGGAAATATTGTATTTTCTCCATTTAAATCCATAGGAGAGTTGTCGATTCTGGGAGGGGCCAGGTGCTGCGACAAGAATCGATTATTGAGCATAGGTTTTTTGCTGTATCGGGAAATATTTTAGCACTAATTGACATCAATGATCATTACATTTATTCTGTTATCGCTAATCAAATCAAACTACACAAGGAATATTGACGTAATTTTACAAATTCAACTCAGATTTAAGAGGTTTTGCTTGATAAGTACCAGCGGAGCCATCCCAGAATACGCCTATAAATCTATCAAAACAAAAGCAATTAGGTTGGTTTTCATCTATATTTTATTTTCTATTAGGAAATAATTAAATTAGCGCCATGCAAATATCTCCAAACAAAAATCTTACCTTTAAATGTTGTAGGTGTGAACGTTTTCAAGAACCATTGAACGCTTCCTGGGACTGAAATTTCCAAAAACACGCATTGGATGCCCGATTAGGAGGTCGAAAGTAATAACACGAAAGTCAAAAAAAGTCTCGCTTCATGAACTTCATTGACTGAACTTCTAATTTGCACACTGCTCTTTCAGATTTCAAATACTCGTGTATATCTGATCGTTTATTTCTTTCTTTCTCTACTTATTTTTTGTCGTTTTTTGATTTACAAAATTAATCAATTTACTCAAATACATCACCTTATTCTTGATACGACAACTTGTCGGTGAGTATAGAGAAGAAATTTAAACTCGAATGAAATATCCTCATGAAGTGCAATTTTTAATTGTAGTGATAAAGAAGCATTGATTTGCTATTTGATGTGTATCGATAAAATAAAAACTATCTTTTCCGCTAATTAGAAGTGCTTGGTCATGCAATTGAACCAGTATTAGACTTTTCAGAGGATGCTTGCGAACTGTTAAAATGGGGCAATGAGGTTAAGTGTCTAGTTGTCATGATAAATAAATATCGCATCAAAACTTCAAAAAATCTTAACTTACAGTGTCACTAGTTGACACAGGTATTTTTCTTATTCTTTCAACATTCATCTTTGCTATTAAAACTCGCGTTATCTGAGAGCATTCTTATTTTAACTCATTTGTCACATCGTCGGAATTATATGAGACCCAGTTCAATCTTTCTTTGAAGCAGTTTCGGCTGCTATTAACAAGGGGAAGATTTTTGAACATTGAATGCAGAAAAAAAACAGGCAGGAAAGTTATCCTCTACGTTCGTATTAAAAAATCGCTCAGTTATTTACTATGTAGGCGCGTACTTTATTTCCCTGGAGAAGACGAGCATCGTTGAGATGAAACAACTAGCTCACCGAAATTTAAATTATAAATTTTGAGAAAACTCTATTATTATTCAATCTACAATGGAAAAAAAATATATTGGATCTAGAGTCCAGACTCTTTAAAACATCGACAAGAAAAAATACTCTTGATTCTATCAGATTTAAGCTTAAATCAAGAACCAAGCCTCTTAATTTTAGCTGATTTCCTTTTGCTTTAAGCTTAAATCCGATTGAATCAAGAGTATTTTTTCTTGTCGATGTTTTTAAGAGTCTGCACTCTAGATCCAATGTGTTTTTTTTCCAGTGTGTTTATTCAATTTCATTCAACATTTGCATAGAGGACCATAGCTATGGTCTCCTTATGCACGTCAAGCGATTTTGGGGTATGGCAAAATTTTGGGGGAGGGCTTGGGGCGAAAAATGAATTATATCAAATTCGCAAGGAATGCTCCACTGGAAAAAAAAAACACATTGGATCTAGAGTCCAGACTCTTAAAAACATCAACAAGAAAAAATACTCTTGATTCAATCAGATTTAAGCTTAAATCAAGAACCAAGCCTCTTAATTTGAGCGGATTTCCTTTTGATTTAAGCTTGAATCTGATTGAATCAAGAGTGTTTTTTCTTGTCAATGTTTTCAAGAGTCTAGACTCTAGATCCAGTGTGTTTTTTTTCCAGTGTCACTTTGAAGGACCGTAGATTTTGATTTTTTACCACTTCCGGATCCGCACTCTCCATTTCTACATGTACCATGTACACTTGGCAACCATTCCTAGAGCCACAGCAGTATTTTCCAGTAAAGCCATGTAGTTCCGGAAATCTTGGAAATTTGTCAGGTATTACTTTTAAACTATTTTAGGAGGAATTTCGGACTAAGATTTCTTCTAAAAAATGTACTGATGTCTTTCGATGCCTTATCCAAAAGAATTATGCGAATTAAATTAATGTGAAAAATAAAATTGCGAAAACAGAGACGTTCTCAAAACTTATCATCTGGTATCGCAGGTGCTCACTGCTGTGAGTTTGTTCTCATACTCTTTTCCATGCATCGATGAAAACTAACACAATGAAAGGGCACTTTAATACCTTGCACTTCGAGCAAAGAGTTTTGCGGTTACAACCACTCCCAACTAAGCCATTCAAAGAGAGCTTTAGAAATTATCTCAGATTTTGCACCGATACTACATATATCCAACGGTGCATTGAACGATAATTCAATTGCCACTTTGCCAAGACTGTAGTTAGTTCCATGCGCAGTGCAATAAGTGTATCAAGTGCTGTAGTGCTTGATATTTTATTTCTTCGCACTTTTAAAGATCACTACGCACAAATTCATCGCAAAACTTCGTAAGTGGTACGTGGAAGTATATTTGTCTAATACCTATCTTTCATTTCATAATTCATTTAATTTTAGATCACCATACAGAAACTCAGTTAGAAAATAAAAACAGAGATCTGGTAATTTATGCTGTCATTCCTTTTAGCAGAAATACGAGTACGTCCAATTAATTGAATTTGCGATCAGACGAGGAAATGCATCCGCATTTAAATGAGAAACTTTTAAGGTGTAGATGCATTTTCCGAAATTTCCGTGCTCTGTTATAATGCGTAACAGTTTGCCGGTTTTATTGCTCATTGAGGTACATTCAGACACAACTAGATCTTTTCACGTGGAGATTTTTGCCTCACTATTTAGTCCTCGATGATTTTGTTTCTCAAAAAATCTTACAGTGAGTTGAGCAAGTAATGAGATTATTTAGCGGAGGACTAAACCTTTTGCAATTATAGGTAGAATAAAAAGGCAGTGAAACAACGTGTCATGAGTTCTAAACGTGAGGAAAAATAGTTTCTTGAGAGGCAACAAATTCCATCATTCATATTCTAAAGTTTTAAGATCATAACGAACGTTTAAGAAACCACCAAGTGAGAAATATAAAAAATAACTTTTTGGTCAATTCTCATACAGGTCATATTTGTTTCGGCAATAATTTGGAAGAAAGTGGACACCACTTTCAATCATTGCATCTTAAAAGGTAATCGGAAAGAGGTAGGTACACAGTTGTCCAAAATAAAGTTGCGCACATACATACTAGACACATATAATAAAATTAGTAATACACGATTGGAAGTAAGCAGTAGAGGGTTTGTTCGTGCAGAAGCATACTTAAATGACGTGCTTGTAATTTCCAGGAAAATAAGTTTCATATTAGAAAGTTCTTAAAACTTTCATACTCTAAGCAAAATTTAAACTGCCAGTCGTAGGACTAAAAATCGACTTGTGGTGATTGAATTTTTGCGAGACACATTTTAACAGAGATGGAAGGACAGTTATTTTAAATAAACTTACAATTCCTTGGAAGATCCCTCACTAAATTTTTTTATTCGTTTTCCAACTGTAATTTTCTCCTTTTTTTCTTTAGTTTTTGTGTCTGAGTGTGTGTTAATATATGTCATTTTCTTACTCTCATTTTTGTGAATATGACAGGGCATGTGTTGCCGACGATGTTTGTAGATTTCCAATTTACTCGAGAGAGTGTTGCCTTTTTTTAGCATTCACATACTGATAACATTAAAAAAGGGCTAATTGTAAATGCACTGATTCAAGCTACAAAGAACTAACCCCGCACTACAGCTTGAGAGAAATGCTCGATATTAGTTGCCACATAATTTGCTACCACACGACAGAATTTTTCAAAGTCGGATGACGATTTTTTGCTGTTGATCTTCGTCACACATTTGTGTGGGCATGCGGCAGTCGCTCATAAGATGTCTTGCCACAAAAATGAAAGACCTCACAATATGTTGTTGATTCTTTTCCTACTTTTTGGGAAAAAATAACCGCCACAATAATGCCCTACAGATATCTTCCTCACATCGCAATTTTCACGCCCTCGCAAATTCTAAAAGTTAAAATTTAGCCTGCACCTGTCAGACTCCTAAATCTAGCCTAATTAAGTTTATTTAAGCTTTGCCCTAAGTTAACCCCCTGTCAAACTCGATTTCAACTCTTAGAATGAAAATGGGAATACTATTTGCGTTGTGAGGTAGATATCTGTATGACATTTCTACGCGTGTTCAATTTTTCCCCCAAATTTGGATAAGGAAACAACAAGAGATTTGAGGTTTTCAATTCTTTTTGTATAACATCTTATGAGCTATTGGTTTCTACTACAAATTTTTATGGTGACGATCAACAGCAAATAAGCATTTTCTAACTCAGAGAAAATGCGTGTCTCGCAGAATCTATGAGAAAAATCTTTGATATTTCACTCGAGCTGCAATATGGGGCGACTTTAGTTGGTGCAGATCAGCGAAGCTCGTTAAAAAACTACCCTTCGCACGTACAGTGAATTCGTAAAATGTCGAACATACCTGATAGTACCATGTAAGTGTAGTTCAAATTTTTTATCGCATCATAAACAAATGCACCATACGCTCGTTCAATATTCTCCATATCAACCCTCACGTTATCAAGTAAACCAGGATTAAGAGTTTTGCGAGTAGACAATAAGTCAGTGTCAACGGAATGGTCTCAAATCCCACAACAAGAAAAAACAAACGAGTTGGCAGCTATCATCCCGTTGGTTAGATTGACACCTGCAAGGTGAACAAACTTCCGTTACTCAGATATCGAATGGACCACTAGACAAGGTATGAATTTCAGCATTTTGAAACGTTATCATGAACGTCTCTGAGATAAGAAAATCTGGCAACCTCATCTTGACGCTTTGGCTCAGCTATAGCCAATTACTTATAGTTTGAAAAACACATGGTGGGAAATGAGTATTGCTCGACTGAGAAGCTTGCTGAAACCGTTATAGATCGCGATTTGACTCACGTAGAGCTTTGAGTTTCCTGTGAGCGGGCAGTTCAAATTCCTCGTAACCAATGTGAAATAAAAACGTTGAAATCTTCGTTAGGAGTTAGTTTCAGTAATATTCGTTGCGCTAATCGTGTTCTACGTGAAGTTCTAGTTAAGAAACATGTATCAGAGTGCTTAAATTCGTACCTTGTCTGATGGTCCATTGTTGCAAAATTGCAAAAAACTTTCCTGCTTTAACTCAGGACCATACTCAGATATCGAATCTTCATTTTTTCTTTAAATGAAAAGATTATACCTCTTTCCATCCTAAAGAAAAGCAGGCAAAAAATTACCAGGAACATTTCCACAATCCCTCGATGCTAGGATTGCAGGCAGGCTCGCGGTGTACAGTATGGTCGTATATTGTGTACACCGTGGATGGTAGGTCTAAAGCAGCAGTTACACTTGTGAGTGGAACGCGTGTATTGAAAGGAAAACACCAATAGACAACGAAGTCCTAGCCGTGGTAACAACGTTTATTATTGATAAATTCAAACTTTCTGCTCATGGAACATTAATTATTTACTAGGGTAAATAAGTGCACGCTAAAGGTCACTATGACAGTCTCAGCTATATTAAAGTGTGGCAACCTCAATCTTGACGCTTTGGCTCAGCTACAGCAAGCTGTGCATACTTTGAACAACACAGAGTGGGAAAGAAACAATGCTCGATTGTTTAGTTTGCTAAAGCCGTTGTAGTGCACAATTTGACTCGCGTGGGGTATTGTTTTTCTTGTGACCGAAAAATTCAAATTTTTCGTGACTAATGTACAATAAAAACGTTAATATTTAAGCTATATGAGTTGTTGTTGGCGCCGCTAAGCGTCACCAATATTTAGCCTTCATTCCGTCAGCTAGGCAAGCCGCCCGCATCTCATGTCGCGCCGCGCGCCTAGTTCCGCCCTCGGCCCGCCCGATCGCGCTGCGGGCTCTTTATTCGCCCCTCCGGCTTTCCTTTAGATATTTAAATTCTTTTCTTTATTATTTTGTCTGTTTCAATATGTAAAAGTCATTTTTGATTACTTTTCTCAATAAATCCTCAATTATAATACCCACTGGCGCCTTCCGTCACAACCTTTCTCAACTTAAACTACGCGTCCGCGCAATTCCTTCTCAAATCCAGTTTGACCGGTTGGCCCGTGTGCCGTATCCAAATCATGTCTCATTTACCACTCTATAGTAGCGTCTTTCGGTATAAGCGTACGCCCCGCTTATGTTCTTTCATGCGTTGAAACTTTCCTTCTTAAACAGTTATATCTTATCATTCAATCAAGCGAGTATTTATTCTAAATATCACTTTCTATACTCTATCATTTTCACTAATAATTAATCATGCCATATTCCGGCCTTCTGCCAATAAACAGTCCTTTTTCGGTCTAAAATTTCATTCGCGTTACTCGTGTCCGGACCAAGATCCATCCATATAGGTCAGTCATTCCCGAAACCCAAATGAGAATCTTCTGCGCATGACGTCAGCATTACTGCCGCGAAAACCAGAAATGTCGGAAACAATGCTTTTCTTATGGGAGAGAACAAATTTTTCTTAATGAATCATTTAAATTCCTTACTTTTAAATTCTTTGAAGCTTTCTGAGTGTCGAAAGGAACGTTTAGAAATTAGCGTCAAGGGTTTCAATTCAGCTGAATTTGCGTTTTTATATTTTTAAATGATTTTTGAAGTCAGCGATGTAACAAGCCATCTAGTGGTATAGATTCGCGCGTAAAAATGGCTGATGCAGAGTAAACTGTAAAAATGAAAGAACACAAATTCGGCAAAATCGAAACCCTGAATGCTAATGTCTAAACATTCTTTTCGACACACAGAAAGTTTCAAAGGATTTAAAAGTAAGAAATTTAAATGATTCATTAAGAAACATTTGCTCTCTCCCATAAGAAAAGCATTGTTTCCGACTTTTCTGGTTTTCGCGGCAGTAATGCTGACGTCACGAGCCAATGGAAAGGGGCTTACCCCGAGCGGGGAAATCTGCGCAATGACTGACCTATATGGATGGATCTTGGTCCGGACACGATTGCCTGCGGTCCGAGTGCCGCGGATGAATTCTTCAAACTTTCAATAAAGTAAATGCTCGTCTCTCTCTTTAATTATCTTCCATCGCGCTATACTCGTGACCGGTCACGATTGCGTACGGTCCGGGTGCCGTGGACGATCCTTTCGGCTAATCTTTTTAGAAGACTAACATTAAACTTTCAGTTGTTACAGCCATTTTCATTTCACGAATCGTAATTTATGTGCAATTCCGGCGAAGAATCATGTATCAGAGTGCCTAACTTTGTATACCCTGTTTAATGGTCCATTCAATCTAAAGAAGTAAACATAGAGAACTTTCCTAACATTTCCCAGGGAGAATATTTTATCGGGAATATCTTCATACATTTTTATTTTTTATTTTATTTTTATTTTTCTATTATTTTATCGGGAGAAACGAGGCAACGTTGGAATGCTCACACAGCGTCGAAACGCAACATGGGCCGTATAAGCCCCACACTGAGAAAAAGCTATGGTTTATAAACCTATTAGTGGTAAATATGGAACACCTATAATAGTCGTAAATAAACTAATGATTCTCGGTCTGTGAACCATACTAAGGTCTCTGTACCTAATTAAGGTACAGAGACCATAACTAAGGTATATGTGCTATTATTATATGTAGAGGTACTACTATTAGTGGTGTTCCATATTTACCTCTAATAGGTTTATAAGCCATAGTTTTTTCTCAGAGCAGTATTCGATGCCGCGATAACTTTAACGCAACTCCGAATAATCGCGCCGAACAAATTGCGATCGACCTGAAAAGCATATTAGCGCCTACAAGACTGGATGAATACTTCTCGCATTGCGCCAAACGCAGTGCAGTCCTCCAGTTGGCTTGAAACGTATATTAACGCCTACAAGACTGTTAGAATACTTCACACATTGCGCGCAAATCAACTTGCGCACTTTAATCGTTGTAATTTCTCTGTGTCAGGTGCGGTAGACACAATATTCAACCAGTACACAACGCGAGCCTGCAATTATCTGAGGATAGTGGAGACTTTTCTGCTTCCTATTAACTTTCTCATCATTGCCTATTTATATATATATATATAACTTTATTTTCAATTTTTTTTTCTTTTTGAATGCAAATATTCAAATCTATCCACAAGACGAAGTGTTCTTGGAGGATAAGGTGAAAGTAAAACTGCACGATAAGTATTCTAAGGTGAAGTGAAATGCCAAAGCATGGTGGTTTCATCAAGAGTAGTTAAGTATGTTATTAACTCATCAACATCAAGTATGTTATCAACTTTTGAAAAGAGAATTTGAAGGATCCAAGTAAGCGCAGTGTACCCTCTCATCAAAAATGTTGACCGACTTCTCAGTATCGAATAATGAAATTAGCAAGTGTTAATGTCTTCAGATAGCGGAAAAAAGATAATTTTTGGCCAGATAAAGCTACTCTCAAGGTTTTCAGGAGAAGGCGACAAAAAATTATGTAAGGTGAAACTTGTCAAGATGTTATAGCCCATGATGATCATTTAAACCACACTTTCAGCGTTATATCAAGGTGCTCCCTCCTCAATTTAGTACATTAACACTTTTGTCATGCCAAAATATCTGTCGAAGTATTTTGATGCGGACAACTGTTATGTTTTTTTCGGTTCAATTTTGACAACTCAATTTTTCATTCCATCACTGTTCGCTTTTGTCGAGAGAAAAGTTGGAGTGTAAGACTCGTAAAAGTAACCATTTGATTTAAAATTGAACAAAAACTTGAATGCAACTTCATATTCAACATTTCGTTTAACGTTTCATTCTATTGGCGGTGCTACTTAGATTAATTGAACGGAATTAAAGTTGAATCAAAATCCTCCGATCGACATCAAGCGAAACTGCATCCTAGAGCACTGGAAGCTGCCAGAGATACTCGAACTCCATTTGAAAGTAAAATTGCAACGATTCTGCAGGTGAGTTTATGTTACATGATATGTTGACAGATCGAGAAATGTTTGACTTCATTTTGCTGTGCATGGGAATATGCTTAGCAATTTACGCTTATGTGACCTCAACTTTCGACTACTGGAGACGTCATGGCGTGGTTCATCCCAAACCTCTCCCATTTTTTGGCAGCATAAAACCACTAATCACCTTCCAGATGACTTCCGGACAAGTATTTCAAAACATATACAAGTGAGTATTATTCATTGTTCTCTTTTGTGTGTGCTTATGTGCGGTGGGGGAGGTTTTCTGACAAATGAAATCGACATCTGCTCTGAAACGTTGAAAAATTTCTCCGTAAAAAAATAAAATGACGGCGGAAATTTTGAATTGTTGCATAGTGCTTGCGACTTTTTAGCCGGAAGGTGACGATATGTCATTCTGTAATTTCACCGTAGGTATAATATAATATAGGTATATTTGCCAACTACGGTTTAAAACTAGGTTTAAGTATTGTTGTTTGGATCTATTCATCTGTGAGTTACTTTGAGTCAAAAGAAAGATAAAGTTCACAGTTACGCACCATTTTACATAAAAAGACAAACTCTTCAGAATCCTCGCTGAAGAACCTAATTTGTGGTAGAGGATTTCTAGTGTAAAGTTTGGTTTTCTCCATCCCTTCAGAAAATATCCAAATAATACGCGCCTGATGATTTGAATCATGTTATAGGAACTACCCCAACGAGCCCTTCGTAGGAATTTGGACGATAAGGAAACCGGCCCTGCTTGTAAGAAGCCCAGAGGTGATCGAGGATATTCTGGTGAAACAATTTCAAAAATTTGTCGATCGAGGACATAAATTTGACGAACGCAGAGAGCCAATCACAGCTAACTTGGTCACTTTAACCGGTGACCGGTGGCGCTACCTTCGGCAGAAGTTATCTCCGGTTTTCAGCACCGGAAAACTCCGTTTAATGACCGACTTAGTCGTCAAATGCGGAGAAGCTCTAAATAGACACGTTTCGGTAAGCATTGAGAACTGTAAAATTTTATCCAGCATTTAGATACAATTTGGTGGAGAGAACTCAACCAATATTATTGAACGATTAAAAAATATTTTGTCTCCGCGTGAAGTTCACAGAAACGTTTTCCTTGGTTTAGATATTATGTGTAGAAAATAGGAATACATTGCCAGTTATAATTTTATTGTTTTTCGCCATGTTTTGGGTGTTGAGAGGCTGTGGAGAAATCCAACCCTGGCGGGTACTCCGCGTGAAGCTCACAGAAATTATTTCCATAGTGCAGACATTATAGGTAAAATATAATAATAAATTGCCAGCTATTATTTTTTTCTATTTTTTCATATTTTGGATGCAAAGAGGCTGTGAAAAAATCCCTCTCTGGAGAGCAAGCAGCCCCCTCCAGGGTGGAGTTTTTTCCATAGTCTCTGTGCATTTAAATGATCACAAACAAAATTAAATTGCGGCTGGAAATTTTCTCCTCTATTTGGTAAAATTCCACTTAATGTTCCTGTATCGTCTACACAACAAATGATGCCTGTAAACTGATTCTGAATTAAGCTCTTGCATGACTCAGGGATTTACGATTTAAGTACTTTTTATGAAGTAAAATTTTGTAAAAAAAAAATACGATGGTGCTCTCGGTTTTCCTTGGGAATAAATGTCGAGCTCAAGAAGCCCCTCAAAGTTGCAAATATTGCTTACGGACTGTTGAGGGTCCGCCTCTATTTAAATTCAAACTTCCCATGCACAAATCGGGATCGAATACCGAGGTCTGTAAGTTTGCAACAAGCTCATTGCAAGAGCCACATCCCAAAACGCATTCAGCAGTTCTGCCGTGATAGCGAAGAGAGCCGTAAGTGGAAACAGGAAGTTTTGAGAAAATGGGCCTAGAAGCTTCTGAGTGGTAGCGTGTTGGACACTCATTAAACACATTTTTAGGTTAGAAATCGGCAGATGAGGGCGGCATTCCTCTTGAAAGCACTGTTTTCATTGGCTCTCATACACCTACGGCTGTCTTGAAAAAAACTATGTCATTTTTTGTGCACTTACGGCTTTTTCATACGTCTCGTTTTCATTAAATTAGGATGAATTTTGCTGTTTTAGCTGTCTTAGTAATTTCATCTAAAAGAGTTTAGACGAATTTTGAAGAAAACTCGATTTTGAACATTTTGCACTTACGCCTCTCTTCGCTATCACGGCAGACTTTTCAAAAAACTTTCAGGAATCCCTGGAAGAGACTAAAAGTGGCGAGATGGAAATTCGAGACTTGACTGCGAAATACACAACGGATGTTATCGGTACCGCAGCTTTCGGTCTAGAGTTCGAGTCTTTCACCAGTGACGACGCGCCTTTTCGGAAAATGGGCAGGAAACTCTTCTCTCCATCCTTGAAGTACGCAATCGCACTAGTCGTCCGACAGTTCTTTCCGGACCTTTACAGTTACTTTGGGCTTCGGAGTTTTCCGAAGGAGGTTAACTCCTTTTTTTTCGACCTGACGAGGGACACAATAGAGATGCGCAAGAAACATAATATTCAGAGGAATGATTTTATGGATTTACTAATTAAATTGAAAGAAGAAGAAGACTTCAATACTAGTCATAAAACGTTTGGTAAGTACACAGACTCATCTGCGCTGATTTGCACCACACATTTGAATCGGTGAGTTCGAAAACACACCAACTCGGGTTTTTTTTCGATTTTCACTTTTTCACGGTTTAGTAACACTTATGGATAGAAGCATCTTCACGCAAAAGGAAATTTCGAAATTGCAATCGGAGGTGCTCGAAACAGCGACGGGAAAAGGGAGACATTGAAGTATTTCATTGGAAATACCAATTTTTGGCCATTTCAAGGAAAACGGGTGACCATCCGATTTTGCGGGGTTTTTTTTCGGTTCAGCATACCTTGTACCAACAAGTTATATAAATATTCAAGCGTTATTCAGGTCAAAAAATATAAATTTTTCAGGGCAGTCTATGAAAAATCAGGACCTGAAAGTCGGTGAGAACGAAAACACACCAACTCGGAAATTTTTAAACGCTTAATTCTCTGTCATCAAACATGGTGTATCGATTTCAACGCGGTGATTTACAAAGTCTCTTAAGTACTTAGTACTTGTCCTTTGGCACAAACAAGGTTAATTTCTTAAACTAACTTCTTCGCCCGCTGCGTAGTTTTAGGTGTTTACTGAACAATTTTTTTTCCGAGTTGGCTTGTTTTCAAACTCACTGATTCATTTTGGCCTGATACCGCTGTTTGACCAGTTTTGAGAAAACTCGCTGATTATGGTATTTACATGAATGCTCCAGTTTGAGCTTGAAATCTGTATTTTTACACATTTTTATGAAGTTATTGATGGGTCAGGCGATTTTTTTGCCACTACAAATATTATCTGGCGTGTTCTTGAATCCAAGGAGTCCATGTCCCCTTTCAGTGACCAAATTTTTCCTCAAAAATAAACGGCGTCTAAATTGTCGCGTGTGTTTTTTTAGTCACGGAATACAATTTTTTTAAAGATTACTGCTGTAATTGCAAGGGAGAAAACCTTCAGTTGCTAATTTTGCTGATACTCTCGCATGTAAAATTGTTACAAACCTCATAAAGAAGAGTAAAAAATGACGTTCCGTGACGCCTTGCTGAATAGTTTGTACCTCCTGTAACACTGAGTAACAACAATGCGTAACCAGTTACGATGCGAAATTTTATGCAACATTGATTTTAGAGAAGAAAGATAACTCAATTTCGGAATGCCTTCAAATGAGAATGTATGCAATTTTACCTACACATGAGTGTGTAGATTGAACGTCCTCCACAGGTAAATTAAACTTCCAATTTTGAAGCTTTTGGAGCATCCTCCACTTTAACGTTGTACTAAACTATTCGTCACATTAATTACAAGCTTCCGCCGTATATTCTACCTAAATTTTTCATTTTATTATCGATTATGTTTGCAGAAGTCAATCATAAAACTTTAACAGCGCAAGCGTTTGTATTTTTTTCTGCTGGTTTTGAAACGAGCTCAACAACTCTCTCCTTCTGCTTGTATGAGTTGGCTCTGAACCCTGAAATCCAGCTGAAAGCTGTTCAAGAAATTCAGGAAGCAAAGAAAACGAATGTTCACCTCACCTACCAAAGCACGCAAGAGATGCCTTATCTGGAATGCATTCTGAAAGGTAACTATTGTGTGTATTGTGAAAATGTATTCATGAAATATTTTGATCACTAAGATCCATTTGATATTCCGAAAAAACTGTTGAGTAATGCATGATCAATTTAACACCTACGCTTTATTTGCATTGATTTTATGAACGAATTTTTGGGTGCGTGGCGATTTTACACGGAGTTCCTTTAAAAAATTAGTTTTATTTTAATAACATATTGAATTTTTGAGGAACATTTTCATTTTTGACTGCAGCTACACTGTTCTTCACATACATTCAAATGCCCTCTTGGGATTTGATTGAATTTTGCAAATCAGGAACTAATATTTCTAGTTCATTTTAAGAAAAATGTGTGTGTGCCATATTTCCACATGTAGGAAAACAACAATGTTTTTTAAATTAACTAAATACTTAACTAGTCTTATAAATGCAGCAATGACGGACTAGTGTTCACTAGCCCCTCGTCGTTGAATTTAGTCCAATAAGTCACAGTCAAGGGAATACCGCCGTGCTAAGGAAGAACAATGAGCCTTCAGAAGTTGCCAACGTTTCTCTGATAAAAACTGAATTAACTAAGAAAATTGATAATATTATTTTCCAAAATTTTCAGACAATTTTGTACGCAATTCCATTAAAAATATCTGAAAATCTCAAGAAAAAAAATGTACGAATGTTGTCAAAAATACATGTTTTATCGAGGGAAATTTGGCATCGATTGGCTCCACTTTCTCAGTCATTTTTCTCGAATTTTGAGATCGCAATTTCGTTGGCAGGAGACTAAAGAATCCACATATCAATTGCACGTATTTCTGTCAAACGGAACTATGTGCATTAAGACACGAGCTCTGGGACCCATAAGAATATATACATAATAGGACTTACGTCATAATGCACATAGTTCCGTTTGACGGAAATACGTCCAATTTTGACCACCAAATTCCACGTATTGAAGGCGTGGTTTTTTTTAGAGGAAAAATATCGCATTCGACACTGGTATCGAGACTACACTCGAATGCAATATTCCTCCTCTGAAAAAACCACGCCTTCAGTACGTTTTTGGTCGTCAAAATTGATACGTGAATTATTTAGCCTCCTGGCGACAGATTTGCGATCTCAAAATATGAGAAAATTGACGACTAGCTGAGAAAATGGAACCAACCAATGCGATATATCGCATGTCGTTCTGACACAAAATATGGCGTCCATCAAATCACCTTAAGGTATAGAGAAAAATAAGCCGTAGTCAATTGTTTTTATTCGCCCAACTACACTGAAAAAAAATTATCGGCGTTTTTACCATGGTTCGTTGGTACCTTTACCATCTCACTTTTTTTTTACCAATTATTGGTAATATTACCAAGACAGACTGGTAAGCTTACCTAAAAACCGGTATTTTTACTGTTTTTTTTTTTTCAGGTAAGTATACCACTTTTATTGGTAATCAATTCCCGGTAACTTTGCCATTTTATCTCGGTAATTCTGCCACAGTCGATAAAAAATATTGGCGTTTTTACCAAGGTCCAGTAAAATTACCGAGAAAGTTCAATAACTTTACCGAGATTTCTCGGTAAAATTACCAATTCCATAAATGGTAGTTTTACCGAGAAAAAACTGGGATCAAATAGAACCCTGAATTCCTGGTAATTTTACCCTTCTCTTAGTAAATACACAGAGATTTTTTTCCAGGGAAATCACTAACTTGCTTTGTTCTTCCAGAGACCCTCAGGAAATATCCTCCGATCATGAATCTTCACCGGGTTTGCAACCAAACAACGCAAATTGCAGGGACAAAACTAGTGATTGAAAGCGGCACAGCTATTAAGATTCCTGTCTTTGCCATTCACCGCGATCCTCAGTACTACCCTAACCCTCAAGTTTTCGATCCGGAGCGATTTTCTCCCGAAAACTGCCTGAGTAGGCCCAAATTCACCTTCCTCCCATTTGGAGACGGGCCCAGGATCTGCATCGGTATGAAAATTATTTAAGTAGCACATACAGTAGACTCTGGATTATCCGGATTAATTGATGCCGGGCCCGATCCGGATGAAAACAAAATTCGGATTACATATAATAGTAAACACAAACACCACCAACCAACACCACAGTATTCTTATTATGTATACATAATGTACATACCAACACGAATTTAAAAGGTTAACGCCAAATTAAACGACTCAATGGTGATTGTGAATGGTAAATTACAATACAACGATTAAAGCGCGCAATGCGTGAAGCATTCATACAGTCTTGTAGCCGCTAATGTGCGTTTTAGGCTAACTAACCGACTGCACTGCGTTTGGCGTAATGCGAGAAGTATTTATGCAATCTAGTAGGCGCTAATGCGTTCCACGCCGACCTCACTGTTTGGCGCAATGCGTGAAGTATTTCTTCAGCCTTGCAGGCGCCAATATGCCTTGCGACCGCTTCTCCGCGGATCCGCTCACTTATCGGAATGCGTACGTAGTTACATGGTTGCAATATCGATCCGGATAATCCAGAGTCTACTGTATCAACAAAAACATTGAGATTTTTTTTTTTTTTTTTTTTTTTTTTTTTTTTTTTTTTTTTTGTCGCACTAGGTGGTTTCAAAATTTCCAAGGGAACGCCAAGATCCATAGAAACATTTTTCCTCGTAAACAAACTGCACAAGAAAAATTTGGAAGAGCTTAGTAAAACTAGAAAAATTATTATTGAATAACACATTTCCTGTGTTGTTTTGCTGATCTGCCACGAAACCGTCGGGTACTAGGTAGAGCCGATCAGGCTCTATTTATTCGGAATACTTCAAGATGGCGTGGCGTGAATTGCGATGTATCGATTGTTATGCCATTTAAACCTATGGTAAAGAATCGATTAATAAGGTGTTCGCTGCGAACACCCTGTTTATCGATCCTTTTCCATAGGTTTAAATGGCATAACAATCGATGTATCGCAAAGCACGTCACGCCACTGCAAGATGGGTAAAAAGAGGAGCCGACCGGCTAAAACTAATCCATCTCTTAATTTTAAATTTTGGTGCGACACGCCGGAAATGCTCGCAAGCACTACTTCGGCGGAAAAACATTGAGACGAGAGTGCAATTTTTTCATTGGCGGATCCAGAAAATTGGCAACATTTTTTTCTCCGTTTAAACCTATGGAAATGTATCGATTCATTAAGGGACCAGGTGCTCCGGGAAGAATCGATTATTTAACATGGGTTAATATGGAAGGAACCCGGTATTGCCAAATTGCTGGATCCGTCTCTGCATTTTTTTACCATGCGTGGCAATATTTTTACATCATTTGGGCAATACGTGAATTTTAAACGATTACAAGGTAAGTAAAGCTACATGTATACAAAATATGGACAATATGCAATGCTGAAATAAAAAGTACACCAATTCTGATATTTCGATTTTATCGGGATAAAATTCAACGTAAAAAATCCCTTCATTTAGTCGATAGGCAACACACGCGACACTCCGACGCGCGATCAATAATATTATTCTGTAATCGCAATTCATCGTTTTTTTAAACTATTACACTTGGGACTTTGAGCCGAGTTTAATTTACGCATGAAATTATTATCAACAGTCTCTATGAAGCTTTTTGACAAAATAATAAAAAAAAAATCGGCCCATCTGAAGTCCAATTCCCGTTACTAAAGAGATCAAGTATAAAAAAAATGACATTACACAATTTGGAACTGCTAGTGAGCCGTAGGTTTCAGGAGCTTTTAAGCATTTACCCCCCCCCCCNCCCCCCGAAGATTGTCCTTTTTGAGATAGAAACATTCCCGAAGTTTCGTTTTTTTATCTCTAATCGTTCAATAGTTAAAGGGGGAAACACCCCGTATACGTTGAGATTATAACATATCAGCAAAAAATAGAATTCAACGTTTAAGTTTGATGGCTGAACCCTTGATCAGGGCAGATTATATTATTGAAAAATTAAATTTATTTTTACCCTGATAATGGCTTGACGAGTGTTGTTTTTCCTTATTCCCAATCCATTGATGGCGACATCTTTTCGGGCAGCAGTTACCGATATTGATGTCTAGAGTTTCCTCGCGATATTCCGTGATATCGCGTATCACCGTGTTACAACATTGAATGAAATTATTTCTAAAAAACAGGTTTAACACATCAGCAAAAGATAGATTTCAACGTTTAAGTTTGATGGCTGTATCCTTGATTAGAGCAGATTATGTTATTGAAAAAGTAAATTTATTTTTACCCTGATAATCGCTCGACGAGTGTTGTTTTCCCTTATTCCCAATCCATCGATGGTGACATCTTTTTGGGCAGAAGTTACCGATATTCATGTCTAGAGTTTCCTTGCAAATATATTCCGTAATATCGCGTATCACCTTGTCACAACATTGAATGAAATTACTTCTAAAAAACACTTTAAAAACACTTAAAACTGTTGAAAACTTAAAATCGGATTTCTGTCGAGCCTCGAGGCAACGCGAGCCACGTCTTACTATCATGCGTTAATCGGTCACTCGTCAGCTGTACACCACGGGAAAAAAAGGTTGTCTCGTGCAGCCGTGAAGATGGTCGGTTCGACCATCTTTGACTACAGAAAACCGCGGCAACCAACTTGTTGGGCAGATCGGAAACCGGCAGGTAGTGACGCTGGCTGCATGCCGCGCGGCCGAGTTGACCAGGCAAAGATGGTTAGATCCACTTGGGCACGCGGTCGCAGCGTCCAGCGTTTATGTCAAAGTGGCCCGTATTGAGAGTAACGATGCCCGACAACTTTCGCCAAAATGGACGGCGGTTATTACCGCGATTTTCAGGGTTTTTGTCGAGAAATGAGGGGGAAAGGACCCCTAAAATGAATATCGGAGAACGCTAAATTGTAAAAATTAAAGTTTTTGGATTTTTACAATTTTTTACTGTTTCTATCCCAACAAGGAAAGCTGAGTTTCCAACCGAAACGTTTCGGTGGTATTTACGTAAAAATTATCCTTGTCACCCCCTGTGTAATGTTTTATAATTGTAGAGTGCAATGTGGTGACGGTAAATATTGTGCCGTCCCTACTAAGGGCCGTTCTTGTCACCTTGCGTTTTAACTAGTCGTTGGTAAACCAATAGTTGAGCTTAATTACCGGTTGAACACGCTCACCGTTCTTGTCAAACGGGAATCACACGCTGAATATGGGAGCTGAATGTGGCTTTGGAGGTCGTCGGTCCAATGCCTGAATTTCGATCCACACGCGCAAAATCACGTCTCCGATGAGTATCGAAGCTCAGCAGTTATCAGTTTGTCTGAACTGTTCGAATGGATTTGTTACAGATCTACATGAAAATAACTAAAATTTACTAAATATCAGCTGTTGAGCGATGACTATTGACTCCCATATTCAGCTGTCAAATTCAGCGTATTGCCGGAAGCACGGGCTGAATTTGACAGCTGATTATGGAAGTCATAACAGTCATCGCTAAACGGCTGAAATGTCGCAAATTCGAGTTATTTTCATTGTGTCAAACGTATTCGAATAGTTCAGACAAATCCGACATTATCCGATGGTCGCTAAGCCTCGTTGCTATCACATAATAACCTGAGGAAACTCTAAACCTATGGATAATTTTTGCCTTAAATAGCTGTCGTCGTCAATAGTTCGAGAATCAGGAAAAACAACTCTCGTCGAGAAGTGGTCAGGTTAAAAATAAATTAACTTAAATTTTTCAAGAAATTTTGACGTGCTGAACAATAATAAAACGAAACACTTTATGTTTCAGGAATGCGATTCGCCTACATGGAAATGAAGCTGTGCCTGGCTCAGTTTTTAGACAAATTCCGTGTCACCCACTGTTCCAAAACCGTGATACCCATAAAATTTGACACAAAATCATTTTTGCTCAGACCGGAGGGTGGACTCTGGCTCAGCGTATCCTCTCGTGAAAGCCTTTGAGCTTTTGACCTTTTTACGCCGGTGTGTTTCATTTTAGATCATGAGAGGACACGTGAACTTTTGGTGAAGGTGGGATAGAGAAACACCAGTGGCGTGGCGTGGCGTGCTTTGCGATATATCGATTGTTATGCCATTTAAACCAATGGAAAATGATCGATAAACAGGGTGTTCGCAGCGAACACCCTAATAATCGATTCTTTACCATAGGTTTAAATGGTATAACAATCGATACATCGCAATTCACGCCACGCCACTGAGAAACACCTCATCAAGGGAGGCCTAGGGGGCACCAAAAGACACCCCGTCAAGAGGGATCTCTGTAACTATCTCAGCTCCAAAAAGGGGTCCGGGGGAGTTATATCGTCACCTTCCGGTCAAATTATCACGAGCGCCAGGCGACGTTTCAAAATTTTCGCCGCCATTTTATTTTTTTACAGAGACACTGTTCAACGAAGCTGTCCGAAAATTTCACCGAAATTTTTGGTGCTGCCGATAAAATGGACCACTAGACATGGTACAAAATTAAGCATTCTGATACATGTTTCTTAACCAAAATTTTACGTAAAATACGTTCTGCGCAACGAAAATTACTGTTATTACCTCCTAACCAATATATTTAATGTTTCTTCACGCGTGAATTCAAACCTCCCGCTCATGAAAACTCAATAGTCTACGTGAGTCAAATCGCACGCTAAAAATTACCACGACACTCTATGCGATGTAAAAATCTCGCAACCTCAATCTTGACGCTTTTGCTCAGCTGTAGCAAGTTGTTTATAGTTTGAACAACGCAGAGTGGGAAATGAACAGTGCTGGATTGAGAGCCTGCCGAAACCGTTGAAGTACGCGATTGGACTAACGTAGAGTGTTGAGTTTCGTGTGATCGGGCGATTCAAATTTCCCGTAACCAATGTAAAATAAAAATGTTAATATCTTAGATGGGAAATGATTTCGGTAATTTTCGATGCAAGAATCGTGTTCTACGTGAAATTCTGGTCAAGAAACGTGTTTCAGAATCCTTACATTCGTACCTTGTCTAGTGGTCCATTCAGTGAAATTTTCAAACAGATTCAACCAACAATTGCTCTGTAAAAAAATAAAATGGCGGTGGAAATTTTGAAACGTCGCATGGCGCTTGTGATACTTTGGCCGGAAGGTGACGTTATAGCTTCAAATGGGGACGTTAGGGGGGCCTCTATCGGAAATGCTTGAAAAAATGAGGGGTTTAAGAAAAATTCTGAGCTGTTTTTGCCAACAAATAGGTGAAGTTACAATTGTAAAGATGAAGAATATGTTGCACTCTCCCCTGGTAAAAATTGGCAGTAGAATGCGTGTTCCAAAATACTATAGACCTAAAGCCGGCTGTAAGATTTCCAATAGCCTTTTTAGCCGGCTATACAATTTCTTATAGCCTTTCATAGCCGATGGCGATTAAGGGCAGAGAGCGCGGAACGCGCATTGACGCCTACAAACCTAACAGGGATACTTCACGCATTGCGCAATGCGTGAAGTATCCCTGTTAGGTTTGTAGGCGTCAATGCGCGTTTGCCCAATGCGTGAAGTATCCCTGTTAGGTTTGTAGGCGGCAGTACGTCGCCGCTCCGCTTTGTGTTTTGTGTTAAGCTCTAATATTTAATCTCGCGGAGTCAGCGGTTTTCAACTCATGATTTTGAAATGTTTGCACACTCTGTATATATTATTCTCATTTTAATTGATGAAAAAAAATATGTTTCAAAGGAAAATATAATGTGTGTTTTGTAAATATTAAGGTAGTTCCGTATCAAACTTATAATGATTTCCAAAGCACACGAATTTCTACACGATTTCCTATAGCCTTTTATAGCCAATGGCGATAAAGTGTAAAGCCCGGCGATAGGAACTATAGCCTGACTGTATACTTTTTTATAGCTTCGAATAGCCCGGCTATATGATTTGCTCCGCTTTCTACAGCCAGCTATATGATTTTCAATAGCCTTCTTTAGTCGGCTATAAGAAATCCTATGGTATTTTGAAACGCAGCTCCTATCGCCAATTTTTACCAGGGTCATTTGTTAACATTTCCGAGAATATACTTACGAAGAAGTAAATTTATAGAGAGGGTAGGGCAGCCCCACTCCCTCGTGTGGATATTCATTCCGACCATGCTCTACATCGATGTACTCTGCCGTGCTAAGGAAAAACGCAGTACGGTCCTTCAAACATTTCCAAATCTCTTTTAATAAATCATCGGGTATTATTGGGAAAAGTTAAATTTTTCTTCTGATTTTTCATTGGATTTTTTTCGTATTTTGATCTGTATAGTCTGCAATTTTCAAGATAAAATATTCAGATAGAAAATGATGGTGATGTAGCAAGCGTTCATTCAAAATCAGCATAAAGCTGAAAATCTCAATACAGAGGGAAAAATCTCACATGAGCACTATGTTCCCTCAATGAGATGTGCTGTTTGTTGCAACACTGTTACGACCATTCAGTAAGGCAACTGCAGACGCGTTTCGGGTTTAATTCAGGTCTAGTATTGCACCAAACAGCACATCTCATTGAGGTAAAATTGTGCTCATGTGAGCTTTTTCCCTTTGCGTATTGAGAATTTTAGCTTCATGCTGATTTTTAACGCACGTTGACTACATCACCAACTTTTTCTGTCTAAATGATCCGTGTGTCTACTCTGCCGTAGTAAGGAAAAACGCCGTATGAACCTTCAGGCGTTGCCAAACTGCCCTTGATAAAACACAAATTTCCTGGTCAACTTATGAATCTTTTTCTTCCAATATTTCAGATAATTTTGCTTGCAATTCCACCCAAAAGATCTGAGAATATCAAGGGAAACTATGCACAAGTTTCCTCGAAAATGAACATTTTATCGATGGAAATGTGGCAACTCTCGAATGTTCATACGGCGGACTTCCATAGCACGGTAGTACTGCAATCAGTTTGTGAAAACATATTCACAATTTTCTTTCAAAAATATATATTTTCTTAAAGGAAAGGCAACATTCATATGCTTAGGACTCATTAATTAGAGTTTAACAAGTAGGCCTTCTGGGTTATGACCCACTGGAATAAAAAACACATTGGGTCTAGAGTCCAGACTCTTGAAAACATTGACAAGAAAAAGGACTCTTGATTTAATCAGATTTAAGCTTAAATCAAAAGGAAATCCGCTCAAATTAAGAGGCTTGGTTCTTGATTTAAGCTTAAATCTGATTGAATCTAGATTATTTTTTCTTGATAGATACAAATTTTTAGGAGCAGCCCGAGACGATGATAACAGTGGAACAACAAAGATGAAAAAAACGGGAAACAAGGCTAAAAATACACAATTATGAAACCCGANTAAAATTTTTTATTGTTTCCGACTGAAAATGACTCAGTGTTGAGTCGAAACGTCTCGGGTTTCATAATTGTGTATTTTTAGCCTTGTTTCCCGTTTTTTTCATCTTTGTTGTTCCACTGTTATTTTTTCTTGTCGATGTTTTTAAGAGTCTAGACTTTAGATCCAATGTGTTGTTTTTTCCAGTGCATGTCCCTCATAATTCCTTCTTGTCAGAAAACAAATAAAACCACTTTTTGTTCCAAAAAAAAAAATAATAATAATAATAATAAAAAAAACCTTCAGATGCTCATACGGCGTTCTTCTTCAGCATGGCAGTATTGGAGATTATCCCACATCATTTTCGAATGGAAAGAGCAACCACACAACTATTAGCTAGCTGTCATTGTACAGGGCGTGGATTCTATCCCAAGCCCTGGCAAGACTGCCCATCTAAAGCAAACGGAAACGGAAGTTACACAGTCGGGTGTCTCTATTTCCGGCGCAAAGGAGCCTGCCACAAACACGCGCATGCAGTTCACGTATCCATTACCCTACGCATCCAGCACGGACGTGGTAATTAAATATTTTGACATCGTCAGTTTCGTTTCCGCTGTACACGTCCCTCCACCGCAAGGTTGCCAGGCTGTGCGATAAAATTTGTTACAACCCTGTCTAAATAGGTTAAATGGATTACATTTTGCAAAAAGGAACCACTAGCATTGCAATGATGCTAAGATTGTGCAACTTCATCCTTTGTAATAAAATTGCGGAAATTGTGAAAAACTATGAAATTTGGAAGGTAATTTTTGTCTTAAATTCACAGTTTTTAGCGAGTGAAATAGAAACTGTCAATGGATAATCGGGTTTTTTTCCAAGACCAAGGAAGTTGCACAATCTTAGCAACATTGCAATGCTAGTGGTTCCTTTTTGCAAAATGCAATCCAAATAGGGATAAGTACTGATTTTTCAGCGCTATCTAGCAATTATGCCGCCGTGGTAAGGAAAAACGCCGCATGAACATTCTAGAGTCTCCAAATTTCCCTGGATTAAACCATGTATTTTTGACGAAATTTATGCATATTTTTCCTTGAAATTTTCAAATATTTCAGATTAAATTGCGAACAAAAGAGTCTGAAAAATTGGAAGAAAAATATTCACAATTTCCCCAATAAATTCGTATTTTTTTCAGAGGAAATTTGGCAACGCCTGAAGGTTCATACGGCGTTTTCCCTTAGCACGGCAGTATGCTCTACCGTGATGTCAAGTCCGCTGCTGCACATCAAATCTGCAAAGGGTGAAATGTGAGAGGAGATTGTTGTATCTGAAATTAGGACGAATAAATGTCTTCTTTGCCTGCCAAAATACGTGTTTTTTTCACACAAGAAAATTATTTTCTGGGTAATTGATGAGTGATGAAAAACAACGAAGGTCATTTTTGGCCTGCAGAGCAAGAAATAAGCGAGAGCAACTCGGCAGACACCGGATACATTCTTTTAAATTTTTTAAATTAAAAATAAAGGTATCTCTATTTATGAGTACTAAATCCGTAAATCACTTGGTTTACCTCAATTACAAACCAAATTTCCGAAAAATTATATTTTTCCTGAAAGTGCCCCATTTTCTGGTACATGCGAGGGTCATAAAAAAACAAGACCATTTCCGGATTCAGCGCTAAAAATAAATGCCCTAGAGTTTGCCGAGAGTTGCCAAATTTCCCTTGATTACTTGAAATATTCAGATATTTTAGATGAAATTGCGTACAAAATTGTATGAAATTTTGGGAAGATAATATTCACAATTTTCCTAGTAAATTCGGTTTTTATCGGATGAAACTTGGCAACGTCCGACGGCTCATACGGCGTTCTTCCTTAGCACGGCAATATGACACTCAGTATTTATAAGCTGATTGGGGAAAGTTCTGCGTCCTGAGAAAAAAAAACCTTCATCTCAAAGCACATTCAAATGAATTTAACTCCAATTGAAGTTTGAATCAATCCGTTCCAAATTGCATCATAGATCCATAATATTGAAGCATTCAATTGATCAAATACGTTATTACTTCATCTAAGATTTAATACGGGTTGATTAAACAGCATTTTCCATTTTTCTTGCATTTTTATCTTTTGCGCTTAAGTTTTTTTTGAGATTGACGGATTCAATTGGATCTTGGTATATATATTCGCTATCTAGCGAGGGGTAAGTTTCAGTCGATAAAAACTGAACAATTTTATCTCTCTGATCATTGAACCCGGAAACTAATGAAGTAAATAGGGTGCGCTGAATGAAAATCGGAAGAGGATACCAAATATTATACGCTGGACGAAAATATTTTTTAACGTTTCCCAAAAATGTCTGCGATGTTTATTTTTCACCAACAAAATCCCGAAAGTTCAACCTAAAAAGTGTCTCAATAAAATACCCATCTTATGGTGCTGCTGAGAAAATGAGGACTGTGTTTTTTGATAGAGAGGAAGAAAACAAAGTAGCCTTCAGTTTTACACGTGTTGTCTGAATGCAACTATTCGTGTTCAGCAGACGTCCTTATTGCTTCCTCCAAAATTGAAGGCGCTTTCTCAATCGCAGTGCACTGACAAAATGACCTCAACAGGTCGAACTTAACCTAATCAATCATCCTCACTTCATTAAAAACCTTTACACATATTGTCCCGAGGCCCCTATTGCTGAATGGGCCGGTTGCAAACTTTTGCTAGAGCAAAAATAAGAATTAGCTCTCCTAGAAAATGTCTCAAACATTACGAAGAGCGCAACGGCAAAGTCTGAAATACACTTCTGACTTCGCAATCTGCACACAAGATTTCGTAAGAGGAGCTCCATCCAAACCCTGCGTACTAGGATTTTACGCAATATTCAACATGTCCGACGCTAATCCGCCAAATTACATGTCGTCGCTCTTCTGACGTAAGGGCGTATCTCGATTTTCACATGAGCCCCGGAACGCATGAAGCTATACGGAAAATAGGGCTCACGTGGAAATACGCCCTTACGTCGGAGGAGCGACGATGTGACGGAACCTGATCCTAACCACCCGTTCACAACTGGCGCGTTTTTATGGGATATAATCGCAATTTTACCATCCAACAATTATACAGTGAATCGATGTCGATAAAATGGCAATACACCCTCCGATCAAATCGCAACTTATCGCGATCGCATCTACTTAGGTAATCTTCAGGTGGTTTATTCCTTATAATTTTAGTAGCCCGTTTCAAGGTTACTGAATCAGTAATTCGGAACTCAAACTAAATGGCAACCAGTTGCGTGGCCTGCTATGCAATATATCGATTGATCTGCCATTTAATCTTATGAAAAAGGATTAATTTCGCAACGAACACCTGGATAATCGATTCTTTACCATAGCTTCAAATGAGGAAATACACTGAAAAAAAATTCTCGGAGTTTTTACTAAGGTCCGTTGGTACCTTTACCAACTTACTTTTTTTACCAATTATTGGTAATTTTACCAAGACAGACTGGTGAACTTACCTAAAACCGGTATTTTTACTGTTTTTCTCAGGTAAGAATACCACTTTTATTGGTAATCAATTCCCGGTAACTTTGCCATTTTATCTCGGTAATTCTACCACAGTCGATAAAAAATATCGGTGTTTTTACCACGGTCCAGTAAAATTACCTAGAAAGTTCAATAATTTTACCGAGATTTCTCGGTAAAATTACCAATTCCATAAATGGTAATTTTACCAAGAAAAAAGTGGGATCAAAAAGAACACTGAATTCTTAGTAATTTTACCCTTTTCTCAGTAAATACGCCGAGATTTTTTTTTCAGTGGAGTTGCGTGGCTTGCTATGCAATATATCGATTGATCTGCCATTTGGACTGCATTTTGCAATTTGGAATTATAAATTCTTGCTCATCTTAAAAAACACTTATGTGCATAGGGAAACTAAAGGCACATACGTTGTTTTTAAACCGGGCCAGAATTTATAGTTCCAAATTGCAAAATGCAGTCCATTTAATCTTGTGAAAAAGGACCGATTAATTTCGCAACGAACACCTTGATAATCGATTCTTTACCATAGTTTTAAATGAGGAAATATCGAGAATCGATCATTCACGCCTCGCCACTGATGACAACTGTAAATTGGATTGCATTTTGCAAAAAGGAACCACCAGCATTGCAATGTTGCCAAGATTGTGGAACTTCTTTCGTCTCGGAGGGAAAACCCAATTATCCATTAATAGTTTCTATTTTACTCGCTAAAAACTGTGAATTTAAGACAAAAATTACCATACACATTATTATATTACCATAGTTTTTCACGATTTCCGCAATTTTATTGCAAAGGAAGAAGTTGCGCAATCTTAGCATCATTGCAATGCTAGTGGTTCCTTTTTGCAAAATGCAATCCAATTTTTGCTGTGAAAACTAGTTGAAAATCTCAAATTGAAATATTTTCGAGTGCGACAACGCTGTCAGAGAGGAGCCTTTGGCGACCCTAGCACACGTATTTGTTTTGGATAGGTCGGGAGCGGAGCTGCGAGTCCATCTTGCTCGCGAGGGATTTGTTTGTTCTCCCACTTAGGAGCTGTCACGGCCGCGAAATCTCTCGGCTTCATTTTGAGCTGACGTCCCCGGATTATGAGCCGATCGCCTTGTTCAAGAGCACCGCTCTCCTCCAATTGGGACCGCTTTAAGCAGAAAGGAACCAAGCCACATCAGCCATTGCCGAATTTAATTGGGCAATCCAATTTTTTACCCGAAAACACCTATTCGAATTTTAATGCAAATTTTAGCGAAATGTATGCACAGTGCAAAGTGAACTCCTCAAAATGTTCAGAAGAATTGGCAAAAACTCTCTTCCGTAAAAAAAGTAACTTTCTCGGTTATAAATTTGGCAGCAGCTGATGCGGCTTTGTTCCCTTCTACTAAACTCGGTCCATTTAAACCACCGATGCAAGTAGAAAAAAACCAAGCCAAATCAGCAATTGCCAAATGGATTGCATTTTGCAAAAAGGAACCACTAGCATTGCAATTTTGCCAAGATTGTGCAATTTCTTTTGTCTTTGAGGAAAAACCCAATTATCCATCAATAGTATCCATTAATTGGCAGTAGCTGATGCGGCTTGATTCCCTTCTACACTGAAAAAAAGTCTCGGTGTATTTACTAAGAAAAGGGTAAAATTACCAAGAATTCAGAGTTCTATTTGATCCCAATTTTTCTTGGTAAAATTACCATTTATGGAATTGGTAATTTCACCGAGATATCTCGGAAAAATTATTGAACTTTCTCGGTAATTTTACTGGACCTTGGTAAAAACGCCAATATTTTTTATCGACTGCGGTAGAATTACCGAGATAAAATGGCAACGTTACCGGGAATTGATTACCAATAAAAGTGGTATTCTTACCTGAAAAAACAGTAAAAATCCCGGTTTTTAAGTAAGCTTACCAGTCTACTCTGTCTTGGTAAAATTACCAATACTTGGTAAAAAAAAGTGAGACGGTAAAGGTACCAACGGACCTCGGTAAAAACGCCGAGAATTTTTTTTCAGCGCGAAAACACCTATTCGAATTTTTATGCAAATTTTAGCAAATTGTATGCACAGTGCAAAGTGAACTCCTCAAAATGTTCAGAAGAATTGACAAAAACTTTCTCTCGTAAAAAGCTAACTTTCTCGGTTATAAATTTGGCAGCAACTGATGGGGCTTGGTTCCCTTCTACTAACTCGGTCCATTTAAACCGCCGATGCAGGACGTTATCCCTTGATGCAAGTAGAAAGGAACCAAGCCACATCAGCTATTGCCGAATTTAATTGGGCAATTTAATTTTTTACCCGAAAACACCTGTTCGAATTTTTATGCAAATTTTAGCAAATTTTATGCACAGTGCAAAGTGAACTCCCTAAAATGTTCAGAAGAATTGGCAGAAACTGGACCGAGTTTAACAGAAAGGAACCAAGCCGCATTAGCTATTGCCAAGTTTAACTGGGCGATTAAATTTTTTACGAGAGAACGTTTGTTTGGATTTCTTTGAAAATTTTAAGGAATTTGCTTCCTACCATGGAAAATTTTCACTGAACTTTGCACGAAAATCCGCACAACTGTTTTCATGTAAAAAATTAAATTGCTCAATTAAATTTGGCAATAGCTGATGTGGCTTGGTTCCTTTCGGTTTGACGCGGTCCAACTTTCTCTTGTTAAAAAAGTAACTTTCTCGGTTATAAATCTGACACCAGCTGATGGGGCTTGGTTCCCTTCTTCTAACTCGGTCCATTTAAACGGCCGATGCAGGACGTTATCCCTTGACACAAGTAGAAAAGAACCAAACCACATTAGCAAGTGCCAAATTTAACTAGCAATTTAATTTTTTACCTGAAAACAGCTTCGCGGATTTTTGTGAAAATTTCTGTGAATTTTCTGCGAAATGCGAAGCAAATTTCTTAAAATTTTCAACGGAATCCGCCTAAACATTATTTCGTAAAAAATTAAATTGCCCAGTTACTCTACCCCAGATGAACGCTCACTTAGAACTTACGACTTTTCGATTTTAACAGACATTCATTTAATTTTCATATAAACTTAAGGAACCACGTCAAACTGACCGAACTCTAATGACGCAACTTTCAAAATCCAAACACAGCGGTCGCGACCCCCTGCGCGAAGACATTTCTTCTTTCCTCGGAGCTGTGGTTAAACCTCATATCTCTTTTGATCAAAATGTGGACGAACAGGACATCGATAAAGGAAGGAGCAGTTAAGGCTCAACTAAAAATACGACTCACAGTGAATGGAGTTTGATAGGGACTGCAAAGCAGTCCCGAATGTGAAATGTTTGATAGGGACTGCTTTGCAGTCCCTATCAAACATTTCACATCCGACTTCTCTCTTTAACTCCATTCACTGTGAGTCGTATTTTTAGTTGAGCCTTAACTGCTCCTTCCTTTATCGATGTCCTGTTCGTCCACATTTTGATCAAAAGAGATATGAGGTTTAACCACAGCTCCGAGGAAAGAAGAAATGTCTTCGCGCAGGGGGTCGCGACCGCTGTGTTTGGATTTTGAAAGTTGCGTCATTAGAGTTCGGTCAGTTTGACGTGGTTCCTTAAGTTTATATGAAAATTAAATGAATGTCTGTTAAAATCGAAAAGTCGTAAGTTCTAAGTGAGCGTTCATCTGGGGTAGAGTAACTGGGCAATTTAATTTTTTACGAAATAATGTTTGTGCGGATTCCGTTTGTCCTTTTGATGTTTTTTTAATTTTTTGATGAATTTTTTAATTCGTCACATTTTAAATTTTCAGGGGTACCACGAAAAGCAAATTTCGCGAGGAAACCAATGGGCCACTTTTAAAACCTCAAAGTTTTGTATGAACGGAATCACAAGCTTTTGAAGTTGCCAACTTTTCTGCCGTGATAGCGAAGAGAGCCGTAAGTGCAAAAATTAATTTTGAGAAAACGGGCTTAGAAGCTTCTGACAAGAAAATTTTATTGAAAGAAGCCTCCGTTCTTTGTCAAATTGCCACTAATCGTCCGGAAGACTCCTAGAAATCGTATGGATGATTAAAAATCGACCGATTTTATTTCCATTACATAAGAAAGATATTATTCATTTTCATGCTAGGTTATTGTTAGGCAAGACAGCCCTAAGTGCTATCTTCTGCATGTTTTCGTGGCTGCGTTTTGGACGCACAACAAACACATTTTCAGGTTAGAAATTGGCAGAAGAGGGCGGCACCTAACTGGAAAGCACTGTTTTCATTGGCTCTCATGCACCTGCGGCTGTCTTGAAAAAAACTGCGTCATTTTTTGTGCACTTACGGCTTTCTCATACGTCTTGTTTTCATTAAATTAGGATGCATTTTGCTGTTTAAGCGGTGTCAGTAATTTCATCTAAAAGAGTTTAGACGAATTTTGAAGATCATTTGCATCTTTACCTTTATTATTCTCAAGTTGCTTGATACCACCAAAAAAATCAAATTATTCACTCATAACTTACTTTGTTATTTTTAAAGACTGCAATATTGATTTGTTTTGCGACAGAAGCTCCGTACTCATAAAGGACGCCTGCCATCTTCAATATGTTGGAGTGCCTTCAATTTCGTTTGATACTGTGCAACACACCTGTGGTGAAATAGTTGCTTGAGGCGCCGTGGCACGCTGTGAGGCGGCAGGCGGGCGACCGGCCAGCACATTGGCGCCTACAAACCTAAGGAGATACTTCAAGCATTGCGCAATGCGTGAAGTATCATTGTAGGTTTGTTTTGACGAATTTTGAAGAAAACTCGATTTCGAAAATTTTGCTCTTCGCTATCACGGCAGTTTTATCCGACCTCTTCATTGACCTGATCCACTGTGCGGCTCCATGACAGATAGGTATTATCGCGATTTGATTGAGGGAATGTGCTCCTTGAACTCGTGTTGTGACTGTTGTCGGCAAGAGCCGAGGTCTCCATTGACGGACAGCTCGTGCCGGTGAGCGAATGAGGGTGCAGTTGCTTAAAGGTCGAGTGCTCCACCTAGAGCCGCACAGTGGTACAGTCATTCAGAGAGGTCGGACATGAAATTTTTTACCAAAACTGCAAAGGATGAGTTCCATTAGAGAGGGTATTTTGGTATATGTGTCGCAGGCAAATAGACAAATCAGGCATTTTGTTAAATGCCTGGGCAAGTAGTTAAATATTTTTATTAAGACTGAAACTCTGATTATTTTTCTAACTGTAGACGAAATAATTTTCTGATCATGTGGAGAAGACTTCCTTGTAAAAACTTTTGTTCCGCACGATCATAAATACGTTTTTTCTGGTCCTTTGATGCGAATTTATCTCAACTTATGCAGCATTTCGTAAAATATAAAGTTTTCGCAATTTGGACAGATGAAGAATTGGGCGGAGTTAAACAGAAAGGAACCAAACCACATCAGGATCGAACCGAAAAAAGAGGTTTAAAATTTGGCTCCTGCATAAGACTCAATGTAAAAGATAAACTTCAAGTCCAATTTCTGCAAAATTTGCTCCAACAAAAACTTTGAATTTTTGGCGATAGATAGTAGAGCAGTGGTTGAGTTCAAAACCACTCATAACTCAATTTTTTCCAAAATGTGGGTTGGTTCCTTTCTGCTTAACTCAGTCCAATTATGAGGAGCATGTTGACAGTTGGTACTTGAACGGGTTTTTTGTCCCAAAAAAATTGAAAATTAGAGAGGTCTTCGTGAAAGCGTGAAAAACCTCGTAAACTCTGAAAATTTAGGTATCTGCTTAGGCATTTGATAAAATGCCTGATTTGACTATTTGCCTGCGACATATAAATAAAGTTATACTGCCGTGCTAAAGAAAAACGCCTCGTAAACCTCCAGACGTTGCCAAATTTCCTTTGATTCAACAAGAATTCCCTGGTAAACTTATGAATATTTTTCTTCCAATTTTTCAGATAATTTTGCTCGTAATTTTCAAGGAAAAATCTTCATAACCCTCCTCAAAAATAAGCATTTTATCGAAGGAAATTTGGCAACTCCCGAATGTTCATACGGCGTTCTTTCTTAGCACGGCAGTATAAGCGTTTAAACTTTCCAAATTTTGTCCGACCTCTCCTATTGACCCGATCCACTGTGAGTCGGGACGCCGGAATCGATAGGACGTTGTAAGAGAAATGAAAACTCGAAAGAGGCTCACAAATCGTCCTCCTTCCGACGTTACGACGTATCTTAATTCGCACGTGAGCCCTGCAAAGCATGGAGTTTTATGGAAAACAGGGCTCACGTGGGCGATGAGACAGTTCGTTACGTCAGAGGGGCAACGGACGGGATAAATGACGAGAAAACCCGAGCCCCAACAGGTGCATGGAAGCGCCGCTCCCGGCCGCAACACAGATTTTTCACCGAGTCCCGGCCTTCACAGCTGATGTGCCAAGTTGGGCGATGATATACCGGAAATAACCAGCTCGGAAAACCGCTGAAAGTTAATTCTTCGAAGGCCTTGTATCCACGGGACGTTTTCATGGGATTTTTCCCAAGTTCGAATCGCAGGAATGAAACTTCTGGGATTTTTCCCAGTTACCGTCTCCACGGGACGGGGGTCATTCAGTCCTGCGACTGGTTTGCGCGGGAAGATAAATTAGTTAAAGTCGAGTATTTAACCGAGATTAAAATAATAATTGCACTCAAATGACAATTAGACACATTATTTTAACTAAACAAACATGAACAATGGAGTAATGAATAAAATATCGCACAATTCGTTTTCACTTCTTCTTCTTCTCTCAGTGGGTCCTAGGGGTACAAGTACCATACTTGATACTGGGAAAAATATTGATTAACTCAATATTTTTCCCAACTTCGTAAGTGGGATTTTTTCCTGGGACAAATCTCGCGAAACGGCTCGTGGAGACAAGGCCGAGATTTCCCTGTTTTTTCAACTCTGTGAGAAGAAAGCTCTGTGAAAATTTCCAGAAATGGACCACTAGATAAAGCACGAATTTCAGCATTCTGATACATGTTTCTCAACCAAAATTTTACGTAAAACACGATGCACACAACGAAAATTACCGAAATTAACTCCTTACGAAGATATTTAATGATTCTTAATCAGCGAATTCAAACCACCCGCTCATGAAAACTCAATGCTCTACGTGATTCACATCGCGCGCTAAACGTTATCATGACAGTCTCTGCGATATAAAAATCTGGCAACCTCAATCTTGACGCTTTGGCTCAGCTATAGCAAGTTGTTTATAGTTTGAACAACACATGGTGGGGAATGAACATTGCTCGATTGAGAAGCTTGCTGAAACCGTTGTAGTGGGCGATTTGACTCACGTAGAGCTTTGAGTTTCTTGTGAGCGGGCAGTTCAAATTCCTCGTAACCAATGTGAAATAAAAACGGTAATATCTTCGTTAGGAGTTGGTTTTCAGTAATTTTCGTTGTGTGAATCGTTTTCTACGTGAAATTCTGGTTAAGAAACATGCATCAGATCGCTTAAATTCGTACCTTGTCTAGTGGTTCATTATATTCATTTGTTCTCCTCCAAAAACATAGAATAGGAGCGGAAATTTTTAAACACCGCAAACGAGATTTACGTGGTCTGATAGTTCCACCGTCGATATGCCCTAATGCCGGAGGAGCATGTTTGGGTGACTGGCGCTTTGTCACGTATTATCTACCCTTCATAACACAGGAGAAATATTCAGGCTCAAAATTATTAAAAATGTCTTATTTACAGCAAGTTGAGTTTATAACCTGTTTTTTCCTCAATATTTATTTACTTTTTTAGTCATTTGAATGTCCTTCTTATCAATAGACCATTATAATCAAATTATCAGCTATCCTTGATCTTGTTATCGGCGGTCTTTATCTTACCCATCTATGATCTGATAAAATGTCATCATTGGACTTAACGCTTGGACCCAAGTCTCGCTTCTACAAGATTGTTGAGTCAGTTTTTATGGTTGGATCATTTCTCAGTGGAAGTATTGTGATTCCCTTGGTCCGAGCGAAAATCCTTGTAATTTAGTTACGGAGAAGAATTATCGAGGCTTTTTGAAGGAAATCATTAGTCTATAAAGCATTCGTGTTTACGATTCCACGGAGGGTAAGCTTAATTTATTTAACGCACCTTTTCCTTTTTGATATTACACCTCATTTTTGCTGGTTCGTATTTTCGGTAGGGTACGTGCCCTGTTTTATCTAATGGAGATGCTGCATGTGTAAGGAATTTGCGATTTGACTGTTGATTCTTGTGTAAAAGTTTGCGAGAAACACGATGATGCCACTGGTTTTCTCTGAAATCAACTCCAAAGCTCAAAAAAAGCTCTCAAGTCGAGGCCAAAATGGAGGGGATAACCCACCCTACCCTGAGAGTCCACCTCTACATCAAGACAAACTCTCCATGCAAAGATAGGGAGCAAATACATTAGCAGGGTTGCCGTGTTTTCAATTTTGGAGTCCCCAAATAAAGTGGCAGCCCTGTCAATGTATTTGCTGCCTGTCTTTGTATGGAGAGATTGTTTTGATGTAGTGGTGGACTCTCAGAATAGCGTGGGATATCCCCTCCATTTTGGCCTCACTTTCAGAGCTTTTTGAGCTTGGGAGACGATTTCAGAGAAAACCAGTGGCACCATCTTGTTTCTCGCGAACTTTTACATAAGAATCAACAGTCAAATCGCAAATTCCTGACACATGCAACATCTCCGTTGGCTTACTCACAACCCCTGTAAGCTTACACATTTGCGGACCCAGCAAATTGGCAACATTGTCTTTTCTCGATTTAAACCTATGGAAATGTATCGATTCCTGGAGGGGCCAGGTCCTCCGACAAGAATCGATTGTTCAGCATAGGTTTAAATTGAAGAAATCCGGTGCTGCCAAATTGCTGGATCCGCCTCTGATGCTTCGCACGTTCCTAACCATGCAAACTGAGTGACAGTTGGTTCTTACCGCGTCAAAAGTGAAGGTGTGGAGCCCAGCACACATAGATCTTGTTTGAATTCGGTTTGCGAGATTCATTCACCACTCAACTGCTGAAGAGAACATATTTGAAGCGTGGCCCTCCAACGTTTCAAATAAGAGTAATCGGTCCAGCAAGATCATGTTAATTTTTAAATTTTTTGAATTAGCTCATTCTACAGCAATATCATTTTTTCGACTTTTCTCTATTCGGTTTTCTGTGTTGTAGCTCCGCTTTTAATTACATAGGTTGATAAAAAATTGTTTCTAGACTAATTTTTTACTCAAATACCAATGCACACGGAAAAAAATCGAATGTTGATTTAGCATTTGCACTGTCAAAAAAATGTGCGATAAGTATCAGATGCTGATTTTACATTTGAACAAATTCTAACTCAACATGTAATTCGTTCATATAACAGTGGACGTAGTAAACATAACATTTTTTTTATTGTACATTAAGCATATATACTTGTCGGACATTTTTTCAACAACATAAATGCTACAGTAACATTCAATTTTTTCCGTGCAGTTGTGCTTATTTTAACTTAAATAATGGAGACTTAGATTTTATTCTCCGAGAAAACCGATATATTTCAAAAATGACTCTTCTACATTCCGATTTTTTTGCCAATTCCAGCTTGGAATTCATGCTTTAAAGAGTAAAGCATTTCATTTTGCGCATCGAATGGTTGAGGATTTAAAAAAATAGAATGAAGGGAGCTTATCATAGGGAAAATTTAATATTTTTAAATTATACACTGAAAAAAAAGGATTGCTAATTCACCGATTTAGGGTGGAGCAAAATTTGCTTCACTCCGTAAAGCTTTCTTATCCGTGCACGGTGTTCAATCAAGTGAACGACTAACACGAATTGCTAAACCGATTTGCTACATCTGCGCGCCTTCATACAGTTAATCTTGCATCGAGTGCCTTGGAAGTGTAACTGCATTTTTTGGTATTGGTACATTGCGAACAGTTAAAATAGCTCAATAGTTAGGCTGAAATAGCGGAATTTACGGAAAAATAGCGAAATTTACGGAAGAATAACTAAAAAGGTTACAGATGTAGCTTTTCAGTGTAGCAAAATCACCTACACGCGTGTGTGTAAGTCAGCTGAAATTTGTGTAGCGATTTTACCTGCATGGTTTGCACGTTCGTTTTGTAGCTACGCCATGCAGTTGAAATACCCGCGTGCACGGCAATTTCAGCAATATTTTTTTTTCAGTGATGTCTCCAAGAGAGTAAATTGAACTGAGACCTTGCTACTTCTTCGAAGAAATGATACATTTTCTTAGTTAAATTAATTTTTGCATGATACGAACCGGAATAACTTAAAATTTTAATAGTCTCATTTTCATTGTACAGAAAAGGGGATGGGAGATACAGACATCAGCATCAATAAACAAGAGCCAATCACCATTGGGGCCATTGTGAATCCAAGCCTTTTATGGGCCTGCTACCCACCAGGAGTAAATAAGAAAGCCACTTATTTAAAACATCAAATTGATGAGGAACTTAATGAATACTTTTCTATACGGGCGAATCGGATACCTGTTCCTCCGGAAAATCTTGAAAAACATGCTGTAAGTATCTATGCTTAAGCGGCAGTCATTTATCACGTCACATGCCACGGGTCTAAAGGTGCACATTAACTCACAAATGGACGTATTTCTACCAAACAGACCTATGTGGAGGTGAGAAATATGGAGTGTGCTCGTTAGTTCTCTGGCCGTAAGAGTGAATGGGAATAATAAAGCGCCAGTGACGTCAGCGGCAATGAAGGAGCCGCAGCGCGGCGGAGAGATCGTTGGAGGGAGTCTTTAACTCATGAGCCCTGTCCACAACGCTCTCTTGCCAT
>NW_017547181.1:399225-435220 GCF_001854935.1 Bemisia tabaci
CCCCCGCTAGATCGAACTACTGTAAATTTGAATTACAATGCGTTGTCGGTGATAATAAGAGAATCTGTGAATTTGAAGTGTAATATTTTCTTCTTCGCCGACGGGACGATGTTTGACGCACTACATTAAGTATTCCCACAGTCTTATAAGCGCTAACATTCAATTTTAATAATAAAAAAAAAATTAAAAAAAAAAAAAATAAATTGACGAGGTGTTACGGTGAACGCTCTCCAACGTCTTAACGTTGGACCCGTCGTCTTTTTTCAACTCTGTAAGAAGAAAGCTCTGTGAAAATTTCCAGAAATTATATTCATTTGTTCCCTTCCAAAAACATACAATAAGAGCGGAGCTTCTTAAACACCGCAAACGAGATATAGGTGGTCTGGTAGTTTCACCATCGATATGCCCTAACGCCAGAGGAGCATATTTGGGTGACTGGCGCTTTGTCCTGAATTATCTACCCTTTATAACACAGGAGAAATATTCAGGCTCAAAATTATTAAAAATGTCTAATTTACAGCCAGTTGAGCTTGTAACTTGTTTTTTCCTCAATGTTTATTTACTTTTTTGGTCATTTGAATGTCCTTCTTATCAATAGACCATTATAATCAAATTATCAGCTATCCTTGATCTTGTTATCGGTGGTCTTTATCCTACCCATCTATGATCTGATAGAGTGTCATCATTGGACTTAACGCTCGGACCCAAGTCTCGCTTCTACAAGATTGTTGAGTCAGTTTTTACGGTTGGATCATTTCTCAGTGGACGTATTGTGATTCCCTTAGTCCGAGCGAAAATCCTTGTAATTCAGTTACGGAGAAGAATTATCGAGGCTTTTTGAAGGAAATCATTAGTCTATAAAGCATTCGTGTTTACGATTCCGCGCAGGGTAAGCTTAATTTATTTAAAGCACCTTTTCCTTTTGTCATGGGAACGGAGTTCCCCATGATATTACAATCGTTCCGTTGCTTTCGCTATGGAATTCCCTATACCTCTGCGACCTTGAGCGTTTCGCCCAGTCTCCGATTTTTGGTTGATTTTCCGATGTATCAAAAACCGTTGTATTTTTTAGCCAATCATGTCTCTACGTCAAGTTGTGTTGATTGCTAAAATTCGCTTTCAGCGAGTTTTTTTCCACCTTAACATGTCGTGTCTGACTGGTAAATCTGCGCAGAACCACGAAGTTCCGTTTTTAGGCAAATTCTTTTTTTTGGGAGGTTCTGATTGGTTATTTTTCGCCATCAGTTTTCTGTTCGTTGGTGCAAAAGATCGCCTACCTCGGTGTTCTTGAGAAGCCGCCATTATCCCACCTCAAATTTGAAAAATAGAAGTGAAGAAATAATAACCATCGTACAAGGTGGAAAATTGTTCTGGAGGACTCGTTACGGATAAAGAAGTCAAAATCAGAGCTCGATTGATTGATTTAATTCATGGATACGCAAATATTGCCTTAGCTCAACTGCCGCGATCGGCATGCGTGCTGGGATGAACCTCGAGACGCATTAAAACAGTGCGAACCATGGCTCCTACACGCCAATGCGCTAAAAGCAACGTTCAAAGCGTCAAGGTCTCTTGAGATAAGTCCCGCCCGTTGCCCGAGTCTTTTAAATGCTATTTTTACTCTCCCTCTCGTGGAACCGTTATAGCCTAGTTGACTAAACCGCCTCATATTTTTGACTTGATGCGGGCAATAGGCGATCGGGAGTTCGATACCCGACGATGTGTGTTACTTTTTAATGGTTGTATTGAATGTTTTAGACTAAGCATCAACAAATAATTAATACTAGATGATAAATGTACGAACATTTTCTCGTGAGTTAATATGTTAAACAAAAATACTGGAATATACCTCCTTCATATAATCAGCCACATGTTCACACAAATTAATGACGTTATTTTCTTTTTTCAATAAAGTTAATTTGCATTCAACGTTCGTAAGTTAAGCAAAAAGTACCTATTGATACAAATAGAAAGACATGAAAATAGTATGTCTGACATTTCAGTTGTTTTTTTTTTTTTATTTATTTTTTGTTTTTTTGTTTTTTCAATAAAACAAATTGACTGGGACTAGAATCATCGTATCTCTGAAGACAAAAGCTAAGTTTTTTGATACAGAAATACTAATATATTCATCCTTTATATAATCAGGGAGATGTTGACCCAAATATTGATGTATATTTTCTCTGTTCGCCCAAATTAATGATGGTATTTTCTTTTTTCAATAAAATTAATTTACATTCCACGTTCTTAAAGCAATATTTTCTCCAAAATTCAGCAAAAAATAACAATTTATACCTACGCAAAAAGTAAATAAATAAATAAAGCAATGACATGAAAGTAGTATAGGTAGTACACATCTAACATTTCGGTTACATCTATTTGAATGAAAAAAATGGCAACTTAGGAAGCACATAGGTCACTTATCGACGGTGAAACTACCAAACCACGTATCTCGGTTTGCGACGTCGCAGACTTCCTGTCATACTTTATTTTTTAAATGAAAAGCTACTTAACGTCCAGTCTTGAAAATTTCCGTGATTTTTCCTCTTCGTGCGGAGAAAATTCTGTGAAAATTTCAAGGAATGATATTGATTTGGTCTACTTCAAAAAAATAAAATGTGAGCGGAGATTTTTAAACACCGCAAACGAGATACGTGGTTTGGTAGTTTCACCGTCGTTATGATGCGTATTCGGGCATATGCGTAGAGTAAAAATATCATACTTTACGCCGAAAAAACGAAACTGAAAGTTAAATGCGTTAACTTCCAAAAACCATACATATAATCCAACGAAAATAAATAATTGGTAAATAACAGCTTTCTTTTATGCAAAGAAAAAAAATTAAAAATGTTAAAAAAGAGATGTCGACACAAAATTACATATCCCCTTCAATTCTGAAGATACTACAAACGTACTGTACCTTAAAATTTTCATACCCCAGAAGCAAAAGTTCCCATGACGAATATTGCTATCGCTAGCGATTGCAAAAACCAACTTGTTTGATATTACACCTCATTTTTGCTGGTTCATATTTTCGGTAGGGTATCCCTGGTAAAAATTGGAGATAGGAGCTGCGATTCAAAATACCATAGGAGTTCTTATAGCCGACTGAAGAAGGCTATTGAAAATCATATAGCTGGCTGTAGGAAGCGGAGCAAATCATATAGACGGGCTATACGAAGCTATAAAAAAGTGTACAGTCGGGCTATAGTTCCTATCGCCGGGCTTTACACTTTATCGCCATTGGCTATAAAAGGCTATACGAAATTGTGTTATAGAAATGCGTGTGCTTTGGAAATCATTAAGTTTGACACGGAACTACCTTAATATTTACAAAACACACATTATATTTTCCTTTAAAACATATTTTTTTTTCATCAATTAAAATGAGAATAGTCCATACAGAGTGTGCAAACATTTCAAAATCATGAGTTGAAAAACGCTGACTCCGCGAGATTATATATTAGAGCCTAACACAAAACGGAGCGGCGACGCACTGGCGCCTACAAACCTAACAGGGATACTTCACACATTGCGCAATGCGTGAAGTATCCCTGTTAGGTTTGTAGGCGCCAATGCGCGTTTCGCCCTCTCTGCCCGCCCGCCGCCGCACCGCGCCGCAGCTTGCCACGGCGTCTGAAGCAACTATTTCACACCGGAGGTATTGCACAGTATCATAAGAAATTGAAGGCGCTCCAACGTATTAAGAATGACTGGCATCCTTCAAAAGTACGGAGCTTTCCTCGCAAAATAAATCAAGATACTACGGCACAAAAAGAGAGCGGTAGTCCAAAAACTCACTACGTCCTAGTATCCGTAATTAGGAACGTTTAGCATAAACTTTATCGTCTGGCTGTTTCTTAATCGCCATCGGCTATAAAAGGCTCTAAGAAATTGTACAGCCGGCTACAGAAGCTATTGGAAATCTTACAGCCGGCTTTAGGTCTATAGTATTTTGGAACACACATTCTACTGCCAATTTTTACCAGGGATGTGCCTCGTTTTATCTAATTGGCTTACACATTTGCGGACCCAGCAAATTGGCAACATTGTCTTTTCTCAATTTAAACCTATGGAAATGTATCGATTCTTGGAGGGGCCAGGTGCTCCGACAAGAATCGATTGTTCAGCATAGGTTTAAATTGATGAAATCCGGTGCTGCCAAATTGCTAGATCCGCCTCTGATGCTTCGCACGTTCCTAACCATTCAAACTGAGTGACAGCTGGTTTTTACCGCGTCAAAAGTGAAGGTGTGGAGCCCAGCACACATTGATTTTGTTTGAATTCGGTTCGCGAGATTAATTCACCGCTCAACTGCTGAAGAGAACATATTTGAAGCGTGGCCCTCCAACGTTTCAAAGAAGAATAATCGGTCCAGCAAGATTATGTTAATTTTTAAATTTTTTGAATTAGCTCATTCTACAGCAATATCATTTTTTTCGACTTTTCTCTATTCGGTTTTCTGTGTTATGGCTCCGCTTTTAATTACATAGGTTGATAAAAAATTGTCTCTAGACTAAATTTTTACTTAAATACCAATTCACGCGGAAAAAAATTGGATGTTGATTTAGCATTTGCACTGTCAAAAAAATGTGCGACAAGTATCAGATGCTGATTTTACATTTGAACAAATTCTAACTCAACATGTAATTTGTTCATATAACAGTGGACGTAGTAAACATAACATTTTTTTATTGTACATTCAGCATTTATACTTGTCGGACATTTTTTCAACAACATAAATGCTAAAGCAACATTCAATTTTTTCCCGTGCATGCAGTTGTGCTTATTTTAACTTAAATTATGGAAACTTAGATTTCATTCTCTGAGAAAACCGATATATTTCAAAAATGACTCTTCTACTTTCCGATTTTTTGCCAATCCCAGCTCGGAATTCATGCTTTGAAGAGTAAAGCATTTCATTTTGCGCATCGAATGGTTGAGGATTTAAAAACATAAAATGAAGGGAGCTTATCATAGGGAAAATTTAATATTTTTAAATTATAATGTCTCCAAGAGAGTAAATTGAACTGAGACATTGCTACTTGTTCGAAAAAATGATACCTTTTCTTAGATAAATTAATTTTCCCATTCCCATTCCCACCTATAATATTCCCACCTATAATAGTTACCCGACCTATGTTGCCAATTCTTTCGTTCACGATGACTACCGTTAGATTTACGTTAGATGATTCAAATTTTGTAATTTTGTCCATTTTAGTCTGATTAAGAACTGAATAGATTTTCGGTTAAATCGCATTTACCGATTACTTATACACAGTAATTAACGTAAGTGCCTTACATACGCTGTTTTCCATTAATCTGTTTTTATGAATGTTCCATTCCTTGGTTTCCTTGGTAACCTTTGTTTGCTATCAGCTGATGTTGGATCTCAAATTCTTTATTTCATTTTTTTTTGTTTGTTTTTTTTTGTTTTTTTTTTGTTAATAAATCATTGCTAAGTTAGTTTTAATTTTTTGCCAGCATTTATTACATTTCCTTAGATAAATTCATTTTTGCATGATACGAACCGGAATAACTTAAAATTTTAATATTCTCATTTTCATTGTACAGAAAAGGGGATGGAAGATACAGACATCAGCATCAATAAACAAGAGCCGATCACCATTGGGGCCATTGTGAATCCGAGCCTTTTATGGGCCTGCTACCCACCAGGAGTAAATAAGAAATCCACTTATTTAAAACATCAAATTGATGAGGAACTTAATGAATACCTTTCTTCGCGGGTGAATCGGATACCTGTTCCTCCAGAAAATCTTGAAAAACATGCAGTAAGTATCTATGCTTAAGCGGCAGTCATTTATCACGTCACATGCCAAGGGTCTAAAAGTGCCTGCTGAAGAGACCTGACTAAGCTGATAATGTCAGCTGATCAGTAGCTCAATAATTAGACACACAATTGGACTTCATTTTGCAATTAGGAACTATTAATTCTAGCCCGGTTTAAAAACAACGTATTTGCTATTAGTTTCCCCATGCACATAAGTTCCTCCAGAAAATCTTGAAAAACATGCTGTAAGTATCTACGCTTAAGCGGCAGTCATTTATCACGTCACATGCCACGGGTCTATAAAAGTGCCTGCTGAAGAGACCTAACTAAGCTGATAATGTCAGCTGATCAGTAGCTCAAAAATTAGAGACACAATTGGACTACTTACATTTTGCAATTTGGAACTATAAATTCTAGCCCGGTTTAAAAACAACGTATGTGCCATCAGTTTCCCTATGCACATAAGTGTTTTTCCAGAGGAGCCAAAATTCATAATTCCAAATATTGTAAAGAAGTAAATCCACTGTTACTATCTACGTATATCTAGATAAATTATATCGATTAAAAATATATCAATAAAACAAATTATAAATAAGTAAATCCACCACGTTACCACGTGGCGGGATCTCGTAAGGAACGAAAGAGTGCGTGAGATCAAGAACGCCGAGCAGAACATCGTGCACGAAATTATGACCAAACAGCTTGTCTGGTATGGACATGTTCAACGAATGGCGGATGATGGGTTGCCTTAGAAGGTACTAGATTGGGTTCCTCCTGGGACAAGACGTAGGGGACATCCAGCAAAATCGTGGAAAGGTGGCATTCTGGATGAAAGCACAAGATGCCATTTACTAGAATGACCTTTGGATCGATAGGCAAGGATGGCGATTTGGTGTCGCAGAGGGCCCGAGCGCGCTGTAAAGCGACTCGAATGTATGTATCTAAAAAATCTAAACATTTTAAGGCAAAATGTGCATGCATGTTGTCAAAAATATATGTTTTATCAAGGAAGGTAACTCTGGATTGCTTATACGGTGTTCTTCCTTAGCACGACAGGGAAGTCCATCTCTGTTTCCTCGAAAACCACCCGGATCTTATATTTCATCGGCCATACTTCACACGCTTGGCACCATACTCAGTACACAAAGGTTACCTCACTTAGCGTACTGGGGAAGTATTTCTACTAATTTTGAGAGATTTTTTCTCCAATGAAAATTTTACCGATTTCTTTCATGTTTCCTTTTCAGCGCGTTTCTGTGCGATACAATAACTTGTGGTTCAGAGGAGTTGTAATGGGCAGAAAGTTAGATGGGCGGAAAGAATTATTCTCGGTGCTGCTGGTTGACGTGGGTGTTGAAATCAACGACTTGACCGATGACATGATTTTTGAACTTCCCAAAAAGATCCAAGAATACGAAGTTCAAGCATTTTTAATAACTCTACACGGTATTGTGCCTCTGTCAGTGGAAGTCGACATTAGCGCTGGAAAAACTGTTTTGGAGTAAGATCATTAGCATCTGTAATTTTATTATTCTCAAGTTGCTTGATTTAAATACACATTTCTTTTTCGTCAATTTAAATGAGAATAATCCATGCAGAGTATGTGTAAACATTTAAAAATCATGAGTTGAAAAACGCAGACTCCGCGAGTTTAAATAGAGCCTAAGACAGAGCGGAGCGGCGTGCTGTCGGCGTGAACCGGGCACTGGCGCCTACAAACCTAAGGGGATACTTCAAGCATTGCGCAATGCGTAAAGTATCCCTTAGGTTTGTAGGGGCCAGTGCACTGGCTGGCCAACCGCGTGCCACAGCGCATCAAGCAACTATTTCACCACAGGTGTGTTGCACAGTATCATACGAAATTGAAGGCGCTCCAACTTATCAAGAATGACAGGCGTCTTTTAAGAGTATGGAGCTTCCCTCTTAAAATAAATCAAGATACTACGGCACAAAAAGTGAGCGGTAGTCCAAAAACTCTCTAAGCCCTAGCATGTCTATTTCATAACGTTTAGCATAATTTTTGAATTTCATTGGAAGAAAAGGTGACTCGATTTAGGCAGATACATTCTTGAGAATGCCGTCAAGAAGATTTTATTTTGAATCCAGAAAAAATTTTCTGAATTAAAGCGGATTTCTGCTTGAATCAGTTCTTTTTGTCCTGTGATGAAATTCAAAAATCATGCTAAACGTTTTTGAATACATGCTTTTGAAAGATGCAATCAATTATGAAAGGTTGGGGTGCCTTCAATCTCGTATGATACTGTCCAACACTGCTTAATGTAAGTGACTTTTCTTCTTTTATAAGCATATATTCCTCTTTAAGCCATCATTAATTTATGTATTGATTCATAAAGAAATCTTCTCGGAGGGAAATTTTAAGCATATTCCTGCTTGAATCATTGAATTGTTGATTTATGTTACATTTTTCAGGACTTCACGGAGCTGGGGCCCGTATCAGCATAATGTGTTTCGAAATATTTTAGAAAACCACGATGCAGCTTATTTTAAAACGACAATTGTTAAAGAAAATGTGAGACACGGTGTTCTTTACATTACCAAAGGCAAAGAAAAAATTAACTTAAACCAGATTCTGGTCAACTCAAAACTTGCTCACGACCTGAGCTGTGAAATTGATGTTACCAAGTATTTAAGACGAAAAAGTAGCTACCATCGATTTGTACTGAGTATTCTTAAACGTGAAAACCAGAGGAAAATACCCGCATACTCTTCAAGTGGTGCAGAAGGTATAGAATCAGCGAACATCTCTAGGTCAACTTCAAGAGTGGACCAGGTTCAAACGGTTGAAAAAAGTGAAGGCTTTGCCATCCCTCAAGATGATCGTAAAAGTAATCACCCCGGTTATCATGATGACTTTATAGAACGCTCGCCTGGAAGTAGAGGACAAACTTGTATCTACCCTGCTGGTTTTCAACTCCCAAATAGGAAGAAAAGCCAGGTTCAAGCGGTTGAAACAAGTGAAGACTATGCCATCCCTAAAGATGATTGTAAAAATAATCAGGCTCGTTATCGTGATGACTTTATAGAACGTTCACCTGAGAGTAGAAGAAAAACTTGTATCTACTCTACTGGTTTTCAACTTCCAAATAAGAAGAAAAGCCAGGTTCAAGCGGTTGAGACAGGTGAAGACTATGCCATCCCTAAAGATGATTGTAAACATAATCACGCTCGTTATCATGATGGCTTTATAGAACGCTCGCCTGAAAATAGAAGAAAAACTTGTATCTATCCTGCCGGTTTTCAACCTCCAAATAAGAAGAAAAGCGACCATCAATTGGTAGGTAAAGAATCAACTTTAAAAACTTCGCTGTCTAAATTAACTTCAAGAGTAGGACAGGCTCAGACGGTCGATAGAAGTGAGGAAAATACCGCCTCCATAGATGATAGTAAGAATAATGATACTAATTATTTTCATAACTTCAGAGAAAATTCGCCAGAAGGTAGAGCCAGAACTTGTATCTACCCTGCCGGCTCTCAACATAAAAATAAGAAGGAAAATATCCGACAGGTTCATGGGTATGGAGCCTTGATTCAGAACACCAACAGTTCAAACGTCAGAATCGAAAAAACCACCGGGCTGAAACTTGTTGTGAAATCTTCAAATAACGATTTAAAATCAGCCGACTCTGTACAAATTTCTTTTGAACAGAACGACGAAAAAACCTCAACGGATGAAAGCATGAATTCGTCGCTATCAAGCAAAAATGAAGTTAACTTATCAGGAGATGAAACTGTGATTTCTTTATCAGAGACTGATAATAAACCAAGAGGGAGGCTTTGGAATAATATCATGGCTCCTCGTAATCAATCTAACGATGATAAGGATGCGAGTAGCGGTGAAGAATGTGATATTGAGCTTCCTCCAAGGAGGTCCAAGGCCACTTTCAAGGAGCCTGAACAAAAATCAAAAATACTATTAATGTTTAACAAGAGCCTCGAGACAAGTTCATCAGTGGATTGTTCAACTGATCCTGTTGCTCGTGCGTGCTTTAAAGGTGCTGAAGATTGTGTTACGGAGAGAAATGCATCTGGACACACACATCTGTCAAAAAACACAGTACCCGACTCATCTTTTTCTGAGCGTGTGAGGTTAGCAGCTTCAACGTTGAGGACGATTACGACACCTGCCGAAGTCTCGATGCTCACCTCTCTCCACAGTTTTTCAAATGCAAAAAATGTATCAAGAAATATCCATGCACTTACGCAGAATGTCTTTGATGTCTCGAACCCGTCAAAGGGAGAAAAGACAAAATAGTAAATAAGTAAATAGTAAATAGGAATAACAAATTGAATGGACCACTAGACAAGGTACGAATTTCAGCATTCTGATACATGTTTCCGAACCAAAATTTTACGTAGAACACGATACGCACAACGAAAATTATCGATATTGACTCCTTACGAAGATATTGAATGATTATTGATGCGTGAATTGAAACCACCCGCTCATGAAAACTCAATGCTCTACGTGATTCACATCGCGCGCTAAACGTTATCATTAATTACATAAACGTCTCAGCGATATAAAAATCTGGCAACCTCAGTCTTGACGCTTTGGCTCAGCTATGGCAAATTGCTTATAGTTTGAACAACACATGGTGGGAAATGAACATTGCTCGATTGAGAAGCTTGCTGAAACCATTGTAGTGCGCGATTTGACTCACGTAGAGCTTTGAGTTTCTTGTGAGCGGGCAGTTCAAATTCCTCGTGACTGATGTGAAATAAATTAATATCTTCGCTAAGAGTTGGTTTCAGTAACTTTTGTTGCGCGAATCGTGTTTTACGTGAAATTTTGGTTCAGAAGCATGTATTAGAATACTAAAATTCGTACCCTGTCTAGTGGTCCATTGCTGATTTAACAATTAAATTGTTACAGAATATGTCCGACATGTCTCTAATGGACGTATTTATGCTAAAAGGAAATATACGAAAGTAGAAACAAGGGGTGCATGCTTGTGGAAGCTGGATAAGAAACAATGTCAAAGTGGATAAAGTTCCTTTTGAGAAAATGGAAAAGCGGGATTTGACATTAAATCAAAAGGAGCTGAGCGCTAACTTGTGAGCCGTGGGCTGTGACAATAGCCTTGTGCACAGGCCTCATGAGTTGAAGAGTCCCGCCACCGACCTCCCCGTCGTACGACCCGGGCTCGATCGTTGCCGGTGACGTCACTGGCGCCTTTAAATTCCCATTCATTGTTATGGCCCGACCACTAACGAGCACACTCCATCTTTCCACTTGCACATTCCATTTAGCATAAATACGTCCAAATGTACAATGGACCACTAGACAAGGTACGAATTTAAGCGATCGGATACATGTTTCTTAACCAGAACTTCACGTAGAACACGATTCACATAACGAAAATTACTGAAACCAACTCCCAAAAAAGATCTCAACGTTTTTATTTCACATTGGTTACGAGGAATTTGAACTGTCCGCTGATAAGAAACTCAAAGCTCTACGTGAGTCAAATCGCGCACTGCAACGGTTTCAGCAAGCTTCTCAAACGAGCAATGTTCATTTCCCGCCATGTGTTGCTCAAATTATAAGCAATTTGATATAGCTGAGCCAAAGTGTCAAGATTGAGGTTGCCAGATTTTTATATAGCAGAGACTGTCATGATAACGTTTAGCGCACGATTTGAATCACGTAGAGAATTGAGTTTTCATGAGCGGGTGGTTTGAATTCACGAATCAAGAATCATTAAATATCTTCGTAAGAAGTTGTTTTCGGTAATTTTCGTTGTGCGCATCGTGTTCTACGTGAAATTTTAGTTACGAAACATGTATCAGAGTGCTAAAATTCGTACCTTGTCTACTGGTCCATTTACAATAGTGGAAAGCTAATTTAACAACTAGCATTAAATTAGCATTTTTGATTGTAAAATCTACATTAAAACACACCCGACACTTTTTTTAAACACAAATTTGTTAAATCAGCAGTGTCATTTTTTTTAGATATAATTCAATGCTGCAACCTCGAGATGGAGGTGCGTTTCTTCCAGTGGCGTGGCGTGAACTGCGATATATTGATTATTATGCCATTTCAACACATGGTAAAGAATCGATTATTAAGGTGTTCGCTGCGAGCACCCTATTTATCGATCCTTTTCCATAGGTTTAAGTGGGATAGCAATCGATATATCGTAATTCACGCCACGCCACTGGTTCCTTCGTCAAAGAAACGACGGGTTACGCACGGGGTAAACGCTATCAAAGAGCAAGTGATCCTGACGTCTCTTCCAAGCTATCAAGCTTCGAAAATTATGAGCTTTGATCGGCATCGGGCAGCTCTGTAAAATTAATTTCTCCCCTAATTTATTTCCAATTAAAAAGAGCGTCAAACCGGTAGTTTCGCTCCGTGCAGCCCTGCCCGTCTAATGGTTATTCACCATGCGAACAGGGTCGGGTTCCATTTTGCTAGCCTCCCTTCTGCCTCCTGTTATCGCCTGGAAACGAGGAGGTGACCTGTGAGTTTCGCCACTGGTCAAGGAGATTTCATTGTAGATCTGAATAAGCGTAATGAGTCAGTGCATGCAGCTCTTGCGTTTGTGCGGGATTTGGGGTTAGAGTACTTTTTCTGGCGTAAAATGCGGGATTGAACATGTCACTTCAGGTTATACATACAAGAATTTTTTACATCAACTACCTTTAATTTAAAAAGGTATCAAAATGAGTTTGGAGATTAAGAATTTCTACAGTAAAGTTTTTGGTTGTTAAGTAAAAACGGGCTATACAGTTTAAGTAACTGTTCATGAAAATTACTGGGAAGAAACCGAAGGGCAAAACCTAGTTTGGTTGATGAGAGGTGGGATGAAAAATTAAAAAAACCGGGCTGCTGAAACGAAGCAAAATAACAAAAGGAAAGATTAAATAAAAATAGAAATTGAAATAAAAAGAAATAAACATTCAGAAAAAATTAGTAAAATTAGTTAACAAGGGAAAACGAAGTCAACAGTGTGGTAGTATCCAGCACTCCATTTTAAGTATGGAGGAGCGAGGCTAGATATACTCTCACCTGTGCTTGTAAGGATATGGTGAAATACGTGTCAAATCAGATCATCAAATCTGTTTGTGGAGAGGATTGCAAAATTACTTGAGCCTCTTGATGAGGTAAAAGTTTAAAGAGTACGGACATCAATTTTTCAATCTGTTCCGCTTGTTTTGTGACTAATTGTTTGAGGTCATTAATTACTGTGACAATTTCCTTGTTATCAATTTCCATGAGTTTTGCGGTTTGCTGTGGGTTAGTAGTTTTATTTTCAGAGCCAGCTCCTTTTTTTAAAGCAGCGACGTACAGTAGACTCTGGATTATCCGGATTAATTGATGCCGGGCCCGATCCGGATGAAAAAAATCCGGATTATAATAGTAAACACGAACACCACCAACCAACACCACAGTATTCTTATTGTGTATACATCATGTACATACCAACACGAATTTAAATGGTTAACGCCAAATTAAACGACTCAATGGTGATTGTGAATGGTAGCCGACGACGATAAATTACAATACAACGATTAAAGCGCGCAATGCGTGAAGTATTCATACATTCTTGTAGCCGTTAATGTGCGTTTTAGGCTAACCAACCGACTGCACTGCGTTTAGCGTAATGCGAGAAGTATTTATGCAGTCTAGTAGGCGCTAATGCGTTCCACGCCGACCTCACTGTTTGGCGCAATGCGTGAAGTATTCCTTCAGCCTTGCAGGCGCCAATATGCCTTGCGACCTCTTCTCCGCGGATCCGCTCACTTATCGGAATGCGTACGTAGTAATAAAGTGTCGTCGGCGTATGCTTGTTTTAAAATTTCTGGAGTGGTGTGTAAATTTAATATTTCATCGAAGATCATAATCCATATGGTTGGTGAAAGACAGCCTCCCTGAGCGGCTCCAGAGTTAATTAGCACTTTGAAAGTTGGGAAGACTATGTATCTATCTGTTAAATATGATTTGAGGATTTCTATCAGATATTGTGGAATCTTCCTTTTGATCATTGTCTTTATTACGTCGTCCCAACTAACACTATTGAATGCATTTTTGATATCTACGTTGAGTAATAATAGGAGTCTTTTTTGTGTTGCGGTGTTTTGAATGTGGTGGTTATAGATGTCTTTTAAGTTTTGCATGGCGTCTGTTGTGTTACGGCCTCTCCTAAAACCAAATTGAGCGCTTGAAGGGGTGAAAGAGTCGATTAGTCTTTGGTTAAGAATGAATTCGAAGATTTTTGCTATAGAGTTAATCATACAGATTGGTCGATATGTCTTTTGGTTGGATTTTTGTTTACTTGTTTTCGGAATCAGGGCTAATTTAGCGGTCTTCCATTCACATGGAAAAATACATTGTTGAAGCATTGAATTCATCATGTCTTTGAACGCTTGGAAGTTTGTGTTTATGAACAGCTTAGCGAGAACTGGGATGATGTTATCGGGTCCAGGTGCCTTATAGTTTTTCTGTTTCCTGATGGCTCTCAGTAGTTCTTCGTTAGTGATCTGTGGGATTTCTTCTGGTGGAACTGGGGTTTTTTTCCATGTTATATAGCCGTAATTTGGGAAAAGAGTATCTATTGTTGTAAGTAGTTCTTCTTTGGTTAGAGAGTTTGTATCATGATTTGCTGGTCTTTTTAATTTGTTTTTGAAAATTTTATAGGCTCGTCCCCATACATCTCTGTCTAGATCCTTTATAATTTCATTCCAAGATTCCTTTTTTGAGTCTCGCGGATGTTACATCAAAGCTGAAGTGTTCATACCAACATTGGAGCGATGTTGTTTTCAACATCATGGATGTTATGTCAATTTAGCAATTTTTCTCTGTTCTTTGTCAAAAATTGTAATTGATTAGACCGGTTACCTTACCTTCAATGGTGATGCAGCTTGTAACAGGCGACAGAAGAAAAACTACGCCGCACATCCAGACACTGTTGGGAACCCAGCCAACCTCATTGCGACGAAGAAGTTTCTTGAAAACGATCCTTATAAAGTTCGAGAAAGTGTTGCCAAACGCCGCAGACTGCAGACAAAAATGAGTTGTGCGCCTCTGCAATACCGTTTTAGTTTAAGACTTTTTAAATAATGTTAGCCAAACCACTCGTTTAAGTTTTTACGCCTCTCGTTTAAATTGCTAAAATGTGTATCATAAATTTTTTTTTAAAAAAAAACTCTATTATCAATAGTTTTTGATATCCAGAAATTTATTTCATTCCTTCCGTCTCTTCTCGATTCTCTATTGCACTGAAGCTGGAGGTCATTGGGACAATATTTTGCAATTAGGAACCTGATTGTTTCATGTTTCTGGCTCACGCATGAAACAACATACGTACTATTTCTTTTTCTGTGCAGTTAGGTGTTATATAGGAATATGAATAGGGAAAAAATGTCAACTGAACATTTTAGTTCTCTCAACTGCATGAGCATTCAGTCCTCTAAGAATAAGCCGAAAAGCGCATGCAGCCTGATTGTTGAAATTTATGGACGAAGCTTTAGACAAAGTAGACGAAAAGGTGTGAAGGGATCCTTTCGGTGGAAGCGGGTGATGGCAATGAACGCAGGAGTCAGGTAATAGACTAATTAACGGCAACTCACCATACACCCTTAAGTTAGTCCATCATTTACACCCTTAGTTTATATGAGCCACCCAAATTAAACATATGATCGCTCCATACTCATTATGTCCTCTTTGCCTATCACTTTGTCTATAAGTTTCAATAATCAACCCTCTGGTAAGCCTCCCGGTTTGCACCTACTTTGTAACCAAAGTTTTTTCTCCGCACAGGAGCAGAAATTTCGAATTATAGCAATCTAAGTTGTATTCTCATAGGGTTACACTGAGGTTAATTTTGTTGGAATCAGGAGGAACTGAAACTGAAACNACCCCCCCCCCCCCAGAAAAAAGTTTAGTATTGACCCCCCTCTCCGACATAAATTGAAATATTGTCCAAATGTTTTAAAAATAACTGCGGTCAATTTCAGAAGAATTATTTTTGAAACACCTAGAATCATTTCTCGGAAAATATACTATGAAAATTCTTTTTGACTCAAGCAGAATTCACTGTAAGACAACTCGGAGTGAAGAAGGAAAGCGGTCCACTATGGAGCGTATTTCACCCCCAAAAAGTCGGGGTGATGTGAGTGCTGAGCGAAATCTACCCTTTCGCGAAGTAAAGTTCAGTCGCACTAGGCGGATATAAACTCTTAATGGAGAGTTAATTCTCCTCATAAGTGAACCGCTTTAAGAAGCGGCTGTAGTCGAGCCGTTTTTGAGTGGAGTGGATCTCACTCTCTATTCATCGGGTTTCCTGGGGGTAAAATAGGCCACGAAGTGCAATGCACTCCAGAGAATGGGCCACTAGACAAGGTACGAGTTTAAGCATTCTGCTACACGTTTCTGAACCAGAATGGACCATTAGACAAGGTACGAATTTAAGCATTCTGATACATGCTTTTTAACCAAATTTTACGTAGAACACGATTCCCGCAACAAAAATTACTGAAACCAACTCCTAACGAAGATATTAACGTTTTTATTTCACATTGGTCACGAGGAATTTGCACTGCCCGCTCACAAGAAACTCAAAGCTCTACGTGAGTCAAATCACGCACTACAACGGTTTCAGCAAGCTTCTCAATCGAACAATGTTCATTTCCCACCATATGTCGTTCAAACTACATTTAGGCAAGTTGCTATAGCTGAGCCAAAACGTAAAGATTGAGGTCGCCAGATTTTTATATCGCAGAGATTGTCATGATAATGTTTAGCGAGCGATGTGATTCACGTAGAGCATTGAGTTTTCATGAGCGGGTGGTTTGAATTCACGCACTGACGATCATTAAATATCTTCTTAAGGAGTTTATTTTCTAAATTTTTGTTGTGCGCATCGTGTTCTACGTGAAATTTTGGTCAAGAAACATGTATCAGAATGCTAAAATTTGTATCTTGTCCAGTGGTCCATTTCACGTAGAACACGATTCTTGCATCGAACATTACTGAATTAAACTCCTAACCAAGAAATTAACGTTTTTATTTCACACTGGTTTCGGGAACTTTGCTTGTTAACAAGGAACGCAACTAGCTCTACGTGAGTCAAATCGCGCCTCACAGCAGTTTTGACAGGCTTCTCAATCGAGCATTTTTCCATTCCCTCCCTTCATTGTTCAAAGCGTAAACAATCTGCTACAGCTGAGGCATAGCGTCAAGATTGAGGTTGCCAGATCTTAGGAAATCGCAGAGATCGCCACAGTAATGCTCAGTGTGCGATTTGACTCACGTGGTACATTGCATTTTCATGAGCGGAGAGTTTGAATTCTCGCGTCAAAAAACATTCAATGTCTTATTTAGGAGTTAATTTCAGTGATTTATGTTGTGCGAATGGTGTTTTACGTGAAATACTGGCTCCAGAACATGTACCTATCAGAATGCATAATTTCGCACCTTGTTCAGCGGTCCATTCTTGAGTCCCTTTGTAGAGAGATTTAAGACAACGCGGCTCATGGATGCCACAATCGGGAATAACGGTTGCATAAATAGAGCACTGTTCATAATCTTCCATCAAATCATTCCCAAATTCCTTTCTCCGTTTCTTCTCTCATTCCGTTTGTTCCTTGCCGTGTCCCCGACTCCCCGGTCCATTTTAGTTCATAATCTTTGCAATCGGTGTAAATGTAATCTTTATTCCCGTTTGTGACACTTTGGAAGCCTAAAATACGGGAACCACTCAGAAATGTATACGAATGGAGATGCTGCATGTGTGAGGAATTTGCGATTTGACTATTGATTCTTGTGTAAAGGTTCGCGAGAAACACGATGTGGCCACTGGTTGTCTCTGAAATCAACTCCTAAGCTCATAAAAAGCTCTCAAGTTGAGGCCAAAATGGAGGGAATATCCCACGCTATCCTGAGAGTCCACCTCTACATCCAGACAAACTCTCCATGCAAGGATAGGGAGTTTCGAATGCACCGTCTACCGGTTCGATTTATTTTATCCACCAAAAATACCCCAATTGGCAACTCCGCCCCGAACAACAAAGTGAGTGTACGACTCAATCTTCGTTCGTCACCAACAGTGTTGCGAATCTCTTGAAACAATAACCAGCAGCTCCGTTCTTCGTGTGACTGCGGGACTGCGGTTGGCAGCAGTGGAGTGCGGGTAGCTTGTGACACCGCCGTTTGCATGTTGTGGCAGACACAGAAAACTTTGTCCCGGCGGCGGAGGGACGGCAATAAGTCACGAAACGGGGAACACTGGTGGAGGGGATGTAACAAAGTCGAGTCTGTGTGCAATTGCTTCGCCATTGAATTATCAATGTAGAGATTTAGATAAATATTCAGATTTGGGTACTTATCACGGTAAAGCTGCCGTCCAAACAGTGTTCGAAACACACCTTTGAGTTTTAGGAGCCATGTGGCGCATGAAGCCCGATTTTCAGGCGTCATTGGAGATTTTTTAGGGGCCAAATTGACTTTTAGCCCATATTTTATACTGGAAAAAAAACACATTGCATTTAGAGTCCAGACTCTTAAAAACATCGACAAGAAAAAGTACTCTTGATTCAATCAGAATCTAGCTTAAATCAAGAACCAAGCCTCTTGATTTAAGCGGATTTCGTTTTAATTCAAGCAAAAGTTCGATTGAATCAAGTGTATTTTTTCTTGTCAATGTTTTCAAGAGTCTGGACTCTAGATCCAATGTGTTTTTTTTTTTTTTCCAGTGTACGGCGCATTTAGTGAAGAGTTAGACGCAAGATGTTTCCGTAACAGAACTAGTAACTTAATGAGTGAACGTTAATTATCTTCGGTACTTCGGCCACAAGTACGGCCCTCACAGCCGGAGTTTTTTTTCCAGTGAAGAGACTTCTATTTTGAACCAAAAATTTCAATCCATGTAACACCTGTCGATATTCTCAATTTTGGACAGGAAAGAAAATTTTGAAATTAGTATCGAATCCCACGTAGTTTCAGGCGTAGAGTCGACTGGGCCCCGGTCTCGTCACTGCTTCCTGATGAGTTGACAAAGAAGAGATTTTTACCGTTTTGACTGTTTTTGACCACTATGACCTATCCAATCCACTCTGTCCTTTGCCAGTTGTGCTTCAATAAAAAATGAATGATTTTTCAGAGGGTTATTCCCAAGAGGATGGCTTCATTTGATTTCCATCGGAGAACTTTCGATTTTGCACGGAAACTTTGATTATTCCCCGCCTGATTACTCTGGAAAAATTTAGAAGGTGAGAAAACTTATGTTTTGAAGTCGTGCAAAATCTCGAAGTTGATGGGTACTGTTATCAGAATGACCACTCATAACGTTTTTAAACCCTTTGACTTCTACGGAAGAGAATTCTAGTCTTGGAACTTCAAAAGGCTTCAATTTTGGGGTAATTTATTTGAAGAAGAATAATGAACAAAAAATTGGGTGCCGGTGATTCGTTTTTGGTGACTGATCTTCAAAGCACGCAGTCTTTGATTTTAAACCATTTGTAGATCGATTTATAGATTTTTAGAGTCAAATACGTCCAACTTTGAGCGTTTGTTACGCATACACCAAGCTGCAGCACAATAAAAGCACAAAATATGAAAGAAAAGGTTAAAATGCCTCGGAAATTATTTTTGGCACGTAACCACCTCAATATTTAAAATTTCATTCCCATTGAATTTTTTTAAATACATATTTCTTTTTCGTCAATTTAAATGAGAATAATCCATGCAGAGTCTGTAAACATTTAAAAATCATGAGTTGAAAAACACTGGCTCTGCGAGTTTAAATATTAGAGCCTAAGACAGAGCGGAGCGGCGTGCTGCCGGCGCGAACCGGGCACTGGCGCCTACAAACCTAAGGGGATACTTCAAACATTGCGCCATGCGTGCCGCGTGCCACGGCGCATCAAGCAACTATATCACCACAGGTGTGTTGCACAGTATCATACAAAATTGAAGGCACTCCAACTTATCAAGAATGACAGGCGTCCTTTAAGAGTTTAAAGCTTCTCTCTCAAAATAAATTAGGATACTACGGCACAAAAAGAGAGCGGTGAGCCCTAACATGTTTATTTCATAACGTTTAGCATAATTTTTGAATTTCATTAGAGGGCAAGGTCACTTGATTTAAGCAGATACATTCTTGAGTATGCCGTCAAGAAGATTTTATTTTGAATCAAGAAAAAATTTGCTGAATTGAAGCGGATTTCTGCTTGAATCAGGTCCTTTTGGCCTGTGATGAAATTCAAAAATCAAAACATGCTAAACGTTTTTGAATGCGGATAATAGGACTAAGTAAGTTATTCGACTAACGCTCTCTTTTTGTCGTTCGTCACTTGATTTAATTTGCGAGGGAACTTCGTGCATTCTTTTGAAAGATGCAATCAATTATGAAAGGTTGGGGTGCCTTCAATCTCGTATGATACTGTGCAACACCTCCGTGGCGAAATAATATCTCGAAGCGCCGCGGCACGCCGGCGCCGTCGAGGAGTTGTCATACACTGGAAAAATCTTGGCGCCTTTAGCTGAGGCATATCAAAAGGTTTATCCGGTTCAGGTATAACAAGATGGGATTTTCTTGATAGATAATTTTAAACAATGTTACACACAGATACGACTATTTACGCTCAATAGCTGTCCTTGTTGCTTAAGCAAAAAATAAAGGCGTTTTGTTTTTTGGAAAGTTCCGGCAACGTAGCATCAATTTTGAGAGCTTTTCAGAACTTTAAGAAAACTAGGCAAATCACCCGGGAGGCGTGGGAATAAAACGAAAATTCAAAAAGGTTACGTTTAAATAGTCTTTATTTCCAACATGTTCTAAATTATAAAAAATAAAACTAAAATCTGTTAAAAATATCAGCTGAATTTTTATAAATATTTACACAAACAACAGGTAAAAACAAATTTACAAAATCATTGAACTCGAGGGGTTGCCCCCTCGACTAACATCCAAGAATCTGTACAAAACGTTTAAAAAGATGTACACATCTTAAACAATAAATAAAAAGTAGACACTTATTGATTTTAACGTTGGGCATCTTCCATAAACTGTGATTTCTTGAATAACGCGCTTTCTATTGTGCAATATGATCAACGCATTCTACAGTCTCTCTAGTGCAGACTTCGTAGCATTATTTTGTTCAAGCTCTTTCTACGAATTATCCAAACTTTCAAAGAATTTCAACCATTGACACAAAATTATCTGCATTTTAAGTTGATATGCGCATTTGGTTGTTGTAGCTGATGTAAATAATACGTAGAAAATGTCAACAGTCTAAGTATTTATAAATACATAAAAAATCTAGAATATTTATACCCGCTTTTGAGTTAAATTACATCATCAGTTCGTTGTAAAGCCACACGAATAGGGAAACTTTGGGTGTGAGATTTTCATGCTTGCGGACTCGCGGAAAATCAGTATTTATTAGGACATATTTCGTTCTAGTGGTGATTTAAAAATATACAAAACCAGAAACAAAAATAAAAATTTCGGACCTATAGCCTAAATAAAGTGATAAAAGGACTGGCTATAGGGCCTGCGTCGTCTGATCCAGACGCGTTGTCAATAATCGATATTTCCCCATTTGAAGCTGTGGTTAAGAATCGATTATTCAGGTGTTTGTTGTGAACACTCTGTCTATCGATTTTTTTCAATGGGTTTTAACGGCAGATCAATCGATACATCGCAAGACAGGCCACCACTGGTTGTTCTCTCTACGTGCTTTACTTGTTGTGGACGTTGTTGTGGGCTGTTGTATCATCCTTTGTTTCATTGTCAGTACAAATACGTACACTTTTATTTACTTCGTCGTTTCCTAGACGAAAGAACGTAAATTAATTCCACGGTTGCAAAGTCAGCTCAAAAATTTCAAAATTTTCAAGAATACACTAGAAGAGGCGGATCCAGCACTTTGGCAACATCTGATTGCCTACTTTTAAACCTATGCTAAATGATCGATTCATGTCGGAGCACCTAGCCACACCAAGAATCGATACATTTCCATAGGTTTAAATGGAGGAAAGACAATGCTGCCAATTTGCTGGATCCGCCGACGTACATTTGTGTCATCTTTGCAGCGAATTTTACTGAGTTTGGCATAAGATCAGAAGATAATTCAGTGAAATTTTCAGTTAGAAATGCCCGCAATGGGCCTGTTGTATGCAAGAGATACAGCCGCGCGAATAGACTTTATAGCGGTTAAATGACACGAAAATTACGATGGTCATATTAAAAAAGTCTGAAATACACTCCTTACTGCGCAATTTGCGTTGTTAGGAACGCGCTTTTTCAAATTTCCCGCGTCTGGGGGCAGTTTTCTAATCACCGGAAACGAGCAAACGGCGGGCTCGGTGATTTCCGGAAGATGCCGAGTCGTTGTTGTTGTTGTTATATTTTTTCCTTCAGTTTGTTCACAAACCCAACGTGATCTCTTATAGTGGTCCCTATACGCTTTATGCGGTCACAAAATCGATCAACTTTTAAATATCCAACGCAATCCTTCTACATTTCATTTCACGATATCTTGAGCTCCGATTTTTGGGTTATGTTGTCAGTTTTAGTTGACCGGAAATAGCCGCGAGTTGCCGTTAATTGTTTCCGTAAGAAAACTGCCCCCCGACGCGGAAAATTTGAAAAAGCGCGCTCCTAACAACGCAAATTGCGCAGTAAGGAGTGTATTTCAGACTTTTTTAATGTGACCATCGTAATTTTTATGTCATTTAACCTCAAAAAAGTCTATTCGCACGGCTGTATCTCTTGCATGCAACAGGCCCATTTTCTGGGGAAATTTTGGCCCCATCGAAATATAGTTACGATGTTCCATGACGCAGGAACGACGATTTCTCAAATGCAATACCTCTTGTAAGACGGAATACGGGGCGATTTAAATTATTTCCGGAGCACGGATTCGAGGCGCATCGAGTTTTGGAATGGTTCATGCATCCTATCTTAACTCCAGCGTTGCCGACAATGAACCAGAACTACAAGGAAACAGAGTACGAAATAACGCACCGCGATTCGTGTTTTACCGATCAAAGTTTCACGTTGGATAGGATGGACGCATTGAAATGTTCCAGAGTTAACTCAATATTGTGAGAAAATATCGGTTCTTGTTCACTTTCATTCACACTTGCCGCCAGCAGAAAAAACTAGGGTTTACTCGAGTCAGATCGAGAACAATGTCGGTTCGATATATTCTCCGATGGAAGAAATTTTCGGTGTAGATAAAAAGATACATAATAGATACACAGGTCAATGAAAATAATAGTTTTAAAAATAATTGTGATCAAAAAGGAGAAAGAATTAGTTTTTAAAAAAGGCTTAATTTTGTGAAAGCACAATACTGAAGTTATTAACTTAATCCAAGAGTTTTAAAAGATTCTTCTGACAAGATTAAAGGAGCCTTGCATCAAAAGAAGAAGAAAATGTGTGTGAAATGTGAAACCAAGTTTCATGCAAACTTATGGGTTGGTTTCAACGCCTATTTTAGCCTACGTTGATACAGTTCTTTTTAAGGGCAGGAAAAGAGAACTATTTATGTGATATGAACTAAGAACGTTCGTTTCTCACAAGTGGGTTACTTTTGGAAATTCTCGATACCAGTGGTAAGGCAGGAATGATCGATTTTCAATAAATGTTTCCCCATTTAAGGCTACAGCAAAAAATCTATTATTAAGATTTTCGTTGTGGCAGTAATCCGATTTCCCGGAACTAGGTCCAAATTTCGGACCTTAGGAGATTTTCCTGAATTTTTCCTGGAACTTTTGAAATTCGCGAAATGTTCTGGATCTTTCGCATTTTCCGGAACTTTTGAAAAAATTTTAAAAGTCCCGCAACTTTTGACGACCATAGAGTGGGAGAAACGGGAACAAAAAAGTTCCGAATCCCAGAACTTTTAGCGGAAATGGAATGGGAGCACTGCGTTGCGAACACCCTGTTCATCGAGTTTTTCCATAGGTTCACTGGAAAGAAAGACACATTGGATCTAGAATCCAGACTCTTTACAACATCTTCAAGAAAAAATACTCTTCATTCAATCGGATTTCTGCTTAAATCAAGAACCAAGCCTCTTAATTTGAGCGGATTTCCTTTTGATTTAAGCTTAAATCTGATTGAATCAAGAGTATTTTTTCTTGCCAATGTTTTCAAGAGTCTGGATTCTAGATCCAATGTGTTTTTTTTCCAGTGTGGAGTTTTTTTCAGTGTACCTTAGCCCAAGTTCAAAGCCTTAAGTGACTCAACGATTTTCCCCGGACATTTTCGTCATTCTCCATTACATTTTCGCGACATTTTCTCTGGCATTTCCTTGTTTTCCCTGAATTTTTAAAACTTTTTTTTCCAGTGTAGGTTTAAGTGGCAGATCAATCGATATATAGTAAAGCACACCACGCCACTGAAAAGAACTACTTTGAAATACGACCCGGAGTTAAGATCCGTTGCACAGGAGGTCACTAGCGCTGAGCTCGGTGGCGTTGGTGTTAAAGCGACAACAGCCGGGTGCATCCCTTTAATGAGCTCGGCTCCGCGACGGAAGGGCGCGCCCGTTTTTCTTTGATTAAAATCGCATTTCTAGCCAATTAAAACCGGTCGGACGACTAATCACAATATTCCGTTATCGCTGCTCAGCGCCGGATCCGGGGGGCGCGAACGAGCAATTCGCGACGCCGCACAGTGGATCGGGTCAATGAAATTTTTGACTAAAACTGCGAATTTTGATGTTTTATTCGTCAAATTTTAAATTTTGAGAAAATTTCACGAGTAAATCTATGAAACTACTTTTAGAACCTTAAAGTCTTGTGTAAACGAAGTCATAAGCTTTCAAAGTTTTCAAATTTTATCCGCCCGCTCCTATGAAAATGTTGCATGTGTGAGGAATTTGCGATTTGACTGTTGATACTTGTGTAAAAGTTCGCGGGAAACACGATGGAGCCACTGGTTTTCTCTGAAATCAACTCCCGAGCTCAAAAAAAGCTCTTTAGTTGAGGCCAAAATGGAGGGGATATCCCACCCTAAGAATGAGGCGAGTCGAGCGCCTTCAATTCTTCACTCATATGCAACACGGACAACCATCGAGCACGAATGGTCGCATCCTCGCGCCGTGATGGCAGATAGGACAGCGCATTCAATTTACGGCAGTAGACGTTGAATTGCTGAGAATGAGGCAAGTCGAGACACAACACCTTTCGCAATTTAGTCTCACAGATGTTATGGTCACGGGACACTTTGGATGGTGATGTTGCATGTGTGAGGAATTAGCGATTTGACTGTTGATTCTTGCGTAAAAGTTCGCGAGAAACACGATGGTGCCACTGGTTTTCTCTGAAATCAACTCCCAAGCTTAAAAAAGCTCTCAAGTTGAGGCCAAAATGGAGGGGATATCCCACGCTATCCTGAGAGTCCACCTCTACATCAAGACAAACTCTCCTGCAAAGATAGGTAGCAAATAAATTAGCAGGGTTGCCGTGTTTTCAGTTTTAGAGTCGCCAAAAAAAGTGGCAGCCCTGTCAATGTATTTGCTCCCTATCTTTGCATGGAGAGTTTGTCTTGATGTAGAGGTGGACCCTCAGGGTAGGGTGGGATATCCCCTCCATTTTGGCCTCAACTTGAGAGCTTTTTTTGAGCTTGGGAGTTGGTTTCAAAAAAAAACCAGTGGCACTATCGTGTTTCTCGCGCACTTTTACATTAGAATCAACAGTCAAATCGCAAATTCCTCACACATGCAACATCTTCATAGGAGCGGGCGGACAAAATTTGGAAACTTTGAAAGCTTATAACTTCGTTTTCACAAGACTTTGAGGTTCTAAAATTAGTTCTATCGATTTACTCGAGGAATTGTTTTCTGGGAGCACCACTTGAAATTTAAAATGTGACGAATAAAACATCCAAATTCGCAGTTTTAGTCAAAAATTTTATGTCCGATCTCTTTGATTAACTTGGTCCACTATGCGCTGCTTGGTGGGCTGAGACCATCACGGAGCTCTCGAAATTTGGTGTCTTTCGGAATGATGAATCACTTGCCTTGTAGTGTCAAGGTTTCTAACGTGGTCGAACTGGCATGCGATATATCGCATCGATTACGTCAATAATGTCGGCAGATTTTGAAATTTTAGCCAAAAATAGGACGATAGCCCTGAGCATGGGCCTAAAGAATCATTCCGAATCAAAAAATTGACTGGATTAACATTCTAAGCATATGTTTCACCAAGCATTGTGATGTCTCAATGACAAGGTTTTCCCATTATTTTCCTATTTTTTCCAGGAAAAGCTCATTTCTGCTCACCGAGCGACGGGCGCCCGATACTATCCGCGTTGCAGCGCGGAAATCAATGGGCCGATCCGAGGAGGGTTGCTCAACGCCCGACTTTAATCTTGCGAGCGGGCCATTGTTCCACGGGCGGATGTGAGACTCCCCTCAGGTCGCAATGAAATCCAATCTGCCCTCTCAGCATTGGGTTACGAGGCCAGAGGCTCGTACTTTGTCCTGCGGTCCCTGTCCCAGCTTATTTTCGCGGGGGCTTGAAAGGGCAGCTCGGGATGTCGGAATATTTTCTTATTGTTTCTATGGGTCACTAAACCATGGACGAATTTTGACTTGCGAATATAGTTTTCTGAAAGAAAATGACGCGTAGAACACGATGCGCACATTAAAAACGCGAACAAGTAACTCGATAACCGAGAAATGAGCAGTTCAAAACGCTCAACTTATACGCAAATTTAAAACGCCCCGGTTTCGCGCCGCGCCGAATGATGTCATTCGGCACCAATCAGAAGCGGGCACGGGTCTCCACGACGTCCGTCAAATGTCTATCTACTCTTCGTGTATGAAAACAATACTAAAGTCGAAATTATATCTTTTGAATTCAAGACTTGAATCTCATTCATATGTTAGCTGTAATAAACGAGCAACAATTCCACATTGAAACACGTTTTATTTTAAGAAACATCAGAGGAAAATGAGAGAAGATTGCAATATGACTACCGCAATGCGTCAACACCGGCAGTTTCCCGCCATTCGAGTGCGTTTGAAATGTCTTGCAGTTTTTGGATTTTTCAAAAGCGGGTTTCTCCGCGATTTCGGCTCCGTAAAAATGCGGAAAAATCACCACGTTATTTACTCACATTGTACTTTCAGAATATTCAATAAAATAAAGAAGGTTTAGTGACTCATTATCTGCTCCGAGTATGAAATCATCAGGCGAATACGGGTTACCATTCATAGCGCCTTCAAAAGCGTGGAAATACTTCAAACACTACACTTTTGACACACCGTGTACGATTCGATGTGCAAATTGCCTATACTGTGCCTGCCGGAGTGTACACCTAGTTTAGACTCGCGTATGGGCCTTCCACCCTGAGACATGCCGATACTGCCGTGCTAAGGAAGAACGCTGTATGAGCATTCGTGAGTTGCCGAATTTCCTTCGATAAAATGTTCGTTTTTGAGGAAAATTATGAATATTTATCCATTGAATTTTCAGAAGTTTTAGCTCGAGTTACAAACAAAATTATCCGAGAAATTGGTACCTAGGCAAATATTCAAAAATTTCCCTGAAAATTAGTGATTTGCCAGGAGAAATTTGGCAACGCCTGAAGGTTCATACGGCGTTCTTCCTTAGCACGGCAGATGAGGACTTGAGCCTTACGCCCGTGGCTAAAGCGGCTTTCGACTGATATTCATCGAGAGGAACGATGGAGATAGGAATCGCAGAACACCGAAAAAAAGTGAAGTTGCTTTAACATTTAGGATGTAAAAAAAGTGTGCAAGAACTTATAAAATGCTTGATTACCCGCTACAGCAGTTACTTTAACAATGCCAAGATGTATAACTACTTGCTATGGTGGGTATTGCAGCATTTTATAAGTTCTCGCACAATTTTTGTTATACATTCAGAATGTTAAATCAACTTCACTTTTTTTTCGGTGAAGTTACCGGACCGATTTTCTTTTTAATGAATCTAGACAGAGCTGTGCGAATCGATTTGATATTTGACGTGTGCTTGCCGAAAATACTGCCTTGTTGACGACGAATGCCGTTCAAACCTTCAAAAATGTCGCATCTCCTTTCAGAGATTCGTGTATTTTCGAAAAAAATTGGAAATATTTTTTCACCGATTCTTCAGTGAATTTTGTTCGTATTTTGATCTGGAGTGTCTGAAAAATTCCAATGAAAAGGGCCAAAATATAAAAAGAGAGAAGGGACATAAGTCAGGTTCCAATGAGAAAAGAAATCAAATGTGTTAAGAATAGATTTTCCGCAAGAACATGTACCCATTTGGTGGTATTTACATTGAATAACGTTCGGGGTGGTTTTTTCTATTTATACAAATACAAAATAAAAAGTGTATTCTTTAATTTATTAATTGTGCTATAGCCTCGGTTGGAATCATGCGTGTAAGGCTATTATATCAGAGCCATTCAGTCTTACCCGATAGTTAACGTTACATTTATAACGCTTCTAAAAATCTCGCAAATGTTACACTAATTTTGGACTATCAGGTGATCCTTAAGGTCTCATCAAAATCTCAACCTGCGGTATCACTGCCTACAACTTGAAACACTTGAAACCAACTTATGGTTGGATTCAATTGAATTTTCACCTTCAAATCGTCAGGAGAATCATCTTAGGGTGCGGACGCATTTCTGCCAAACAGAACTATGTGCATTACAACGTGAGCCCTGTTATGCATATATTCTTATGGGTCTCAGGGCTCATGTCTAAATGCACACAGTTCCGTTCGGCAGAAATACGTCCAATCCTCAGTTATAATCATGAATTATTAGGTCATTTTTCCCCTTCAATGTTTCCTAATTTTTCTGAATTTTAGTTTTAATTAAAAAAGTTAAAATTTCCTATTTTCCTCTATTAAAAAAAAATAATCGCTGCAATGCTCTCATTGGTGACGCGGCAGCACTATTATTGGAGCCGTAACTAGGACTGCTCCGGGTGCTAAGCCCGGAGGTTTCGACTTCTGAGCCCGCAACACGGACGGTACGTCAATATAGGCCAGAGTTGCCACAGAAATTACACAGTTAAATTCCCTGACTTTCCCCTGATTTCCCTGACACATTTTGGCGAAATTCCCTGACAGTTGAGCAAATGCCAGGTTGTTAAGAAGACATAGTTTGAAATAGTTTCCACGCAAAATTTCCTGTTCGAAACATTAAACCCATTCGAGAGAGCAACCAGGGCTGACTTAACGATTTTTCCCGGACATTTTCGTCATTTTCCCTGAAATTTCCAGGTTTTCCCAGACTTCCTAAAATTAGCAGTAGTTCCATGCAAAATTTGTAATTAAACACGAAACCCATTCGTGAGAGCGACTAGAGGTGACTTAACGATTTTTCCCGGACATTTTCGTCATTTTTCATGACATTCCCGTCGTTTTCTATGACCTTTTCGTCATTTTCCCTGAAATTTCCAGGTTTTCCTTCCCCCTGACTTTTTAGGATTTCCTGACATTTCCCAGTTTTCCCGGTATTCCCTGACTGTGGCAACCCTATAGAACCCGTAAGCACGGCTTCCACTGCCGGAGTTTTTCCAGCGTCCTTTAGCGCAAGTTCAAAGCCTTAAGTGACTTAACGATTTTCCCCTGACATTTTCGTCATTCTCCATAACATTTTCGTGACATTTTCTCTAGCATTTCTGTGTTCTCTGACTTTTTAAAATTCCCTGACATTTCCCAGTTTTCCCTGACTGTGGCAACCCTATAAAACCCGTATCATGGAGTTTTTTTCAGTGTCCTTTATCGCGAGTTCAAAGCCTCACCCCGGAGACCTGCCCGCGAAACTTGGGCATCATCATGATGATATTGCTGACGGAGTGGAAGGCGGCGTCGGCGAGCGGCTCGAACTCAGGCTCGGCCGAATGTCACCGGGAATCCGAGCCGGCCTCGTTGTTCTGCTCGCTGTCCGACGGTGGGTTCAGATGCGCAGAGGCACCGTAATCATTATAGCTCGGCGAGCGGGCCTTGTCGCGCTTGAGGCCGAGCTGGGAGCCGTCGGAGCCGCGGCGGACGTAGGGGGAGCTGTTGGCCGGGCGGCGGCGGTTGCAGAAGCAGCGGCAGATGATGCGCTTGAAGGCGAAGCGGAAGTCCTTGGAGAAGAGGGCGTAGATGCACGGGTTGATGGCCGAGTTGCAGTAGCCGAGCCAGAACATGACGGAGAAGACGCCCGGCTGGATGCAGGTCGGGCAGAAGGCCCGGATCAGGTACAGCGTGAAGAACGGGAGCCAGCAGAAGATGAACCCGCCCACGATGATCCCCAGCGTCTTGGCCGCTTTCGTCTCCATCCGGAACCTCTTCACCTGCACAGATCAACATTCTCGTCTAGAGTACCTTTATAGACAGAGTATGGCCATTTCTGTTCCGGTTTTTCATTTGTCGCGAGCAAATAGGCTGACACGATGCTCTTAGGGCCGTAAATAAACAAACAAGATGGCTGTTATCAGCAAGGAAGATTGAGGTTATGCACATCTTACATCCTCCTGTGATAAAGGTGAAAGGCGATTCAATAATGTTTTCATTTGTTTTTCGTGTGTTATTCGTAGATATGCTAGTTTAAATTGTTACTGCCGCATAATTGAGATTTTTGTCAAATTTAGCTTCTTATCGATGTTGCCGTGAGCCGCCATCTTGTTTGTTTATATACGGCCCTAAGAGCATCATGAAGCCTAAAAACTCGCTGACCAATCAAAAAGCGGAACAGTTTTCCTGTAGTAAAAAGATACGAATGGCCGCACTCTGTCTATAAAGGTACTCTATTCTCGTCTTCATGCTCATAGAGAGAAAAAAGGGGGTGTTTGCATCATGAGGATTGTTTACCTCGTGACGTAGGTCGGTAAAGCATGGTCAGCAAAATCTGGAATTCGAAGCATGAAAAAACGGACCGTAACATCCGATTTTTTTTTTGGCTTAAATCAACTCATGATACAATATAATTTCAAACACTTCATATATAATGACTTTTTCCCCATAGAGTTTCACTATTTCCACGAAAATCGATGGTAAAAGTCGTTCGCACCGACCTATACGTCATTAAAAAAATCCAAGATGCCCGAAATGCAAACAACTCCTTTTTTTCTCTACGCTTAATGCTTACTTTAGGTTACTTTTGGGTGGGGGCGGCGATTTTTAATCAAACTATTGCGCCGAAAAATCGATTGAATCAGATCGATTTTTTGAGGTCGATTAAAAATTTGAATTGATTTTTCGAGCCGAAATCGAATTATTGGAAACAATTGAAATGTGTCACTTAGGACTTAGGCTCTGTGAAATCCGAGTTTCATTTCAAGCTCAGTTTTAGTAGCAATTATATTTTTGGAGACGAACTTAGATTTTTAAGTGTTTTCAAATCGATTTCTAAAAAAAATCGATTTTTTCGAGCTCAGAATGAACTTGAGTGACCTTATAATGGCAGCTTAGAGCAGAGCACAGCGAATGGACGTCTCAAGTCATCGCGCCTTCAATTTTTCAGATGCAATACGGACATCCATCAAGCATGAATAGTTGTATCTCTGCGATTTGAGAGCTTTCCTGCTTGTTTATCCATCAACCAAAGTCAAGCTGAACAGGCAGAAAAGCCTTCAAACTGCAGAGATACCTACAAATATTCGTGCTTGATGGATGTCTGTATTGCAGCTGCAAAATTAAAGGCGCGATGAGACGTAAATTCCCAATGCTCTGCTCTAAGCTGCCCATGAGGTGTCACTCAGATTAAAGGCTAGGGTTATTTGGACCGCGTTTATAGCAGAAGGGAACCAAGCCAAATCAGCTATTGCCAAATTGATCTCGGCAGTTAAATGTTTTACAAGAGAACGTTTGCGCGGATTCCTCTGAGAATTTTTAGGAATTTGCTTCGTACTGTGCAGATAATTCACAGAAATTTGCACAAAAATCAGCACAGCCGTTTCCATGTCAAAAAATCAAATTGCTCAGTTAAATTTGACAATAGCTGATATGGCTTGGTTCCTTCCTGCTAGACGCGGTCCATTTTGTGTTTCACTTCCCGTAACAAGCGAACTTTTGTGTTGCAATTTCTCTCCGTGCAGATTACATTTGGACGTATTTATGCGAAAAGGAGATATGTGGAAGTGGAAAGATGGGGTGTGCTCGTTAGTGGTCGGGCCATAAGAATGAATGGGGAATATAAAGCGCCAGTGACGTCAGCGGTGAGTGCGGTGACGGTTTCGGGATCGGGATCGCCGTCCAGCGTCTTTAACTCATGAGCCCTGTCCACAACGCTCTCTTGCCATGCCCGCGGCTCATGAGTTAGCATATTTTGGCGCTTAGCTCCTTTTGATTTAATGTCAAATCCCGCTTTTCAATTTTCTCAAAAGGAACTCTATCCACTTTTACATTGTTTCTTATGACCCAACTAACGAGCACACCCCATCTTTCCACTTGCACATATCTCCTTTTAGCATGAATACGTCCAATTTAAGAGCTTAAGACGGTGCTCACCTGCGCTTTGATATTCCTCTTGCCCATCTTGGAGATGAGCCTGGGCCTGTGGGCCTGGTCCTCGCCGGTGGGCGAGGGCGAGAGGTCCTTGGCGAGGGTGACGCTGAGCGGGTCGCCGAGGAGCCGCGGGCGGGTGGGCGAGGAGGGGGCCGTCCCGCACTCGCTCCCGCTGCTCCGCCGCCGGCAGGAACGCCGGTGCGAGGCCAGCCTTGCCCCCGTCACCCGGAGGTGGCAGTCGCGGGGGGTGGCCGTCGGGGAGGTCGCCGGGTTCTTCAGCGACGTCGAGTTGGTCTCCGTCGAGTAGTGGACGGCGTAGAGGGGCGAGGCCGTCGGCGATGTCGAGGAGAACGAGCCCGACTTCGGGGAGATGGACGGCGAGCCCCCGTTGTTGAGTTGGTTGATTTTCTCGCTGCTTGGATAGCTGCAACAAAAAGAAAAATTGTCTTACAATTGGACGTATCTCTATCAAACGGAACTAGAGAAAGGTGGAAAAGATGGGGGTGCACCGGAGGAAAAAAAAAAAACATATTGGATCTAGAGTCCAGACTCTTAAAAACATCGACAAGAATAAGTACTCTTGATTCAATCAGATTTAAGCTTAAATCAAGAACCAAGCCTCTTAATTTGAGCGGATTTCCTTTTGATTTAAGCTTATATCTGATTGAATCAAGAGTCCATTTCCTTGTCAACGTTTCCAATTTTACCGAGAAATCTCGGTAAAATTATTGAACTTTCTCGGTAATTTTACTGGACCTTGGTAAAAACGCCAATATTTTTTATCGACTGTGGTATAATTACCGAGATAAAACGGCAAAGTTACCGGGAATTGATTACCAATAAAAGTGGTATTCTTACCTGAAAAAAATAGTAAAAATACCGATTCTTAGGTAAGCTTACCAGTCTGTCTTGGTAAAATTACCAATAATTGATAAAAAAAAGTGAGATGGTAAAGGTACCAACGGACCTTGGTAAAAACGCCGAGAATTTTTTTTCAGTGCTGAAAGATTCGAAAAAATGCGCTACACACCTGACGGAGATCTTAACCTTCTCGTGTCCCCGTTCGGATCTGCGGTTCTTGGCGAACCGGTCGTGGTTCTTCCCCGGGGAATTGGCCACGGAGTTGGCGGCCGAGTTGGTGGTGGTGGTGCTGTTGGAACCGGTCCCTCCGCCCGTCCCGTGGTGGATGACCGAGCTCCGGCCCCGGTGGATCCGGAGGGTGAGTCGCTGCTCGTCGAACCGGTTCCCGAAGGCCCGCGTCCCCTTCGTCGTCCGGAACCCCTGGTTGATGGCCGTCGTCGTGTGGACCGCCGCCCGGTAGATCCGCCAGTAGAAGAACAGCATCACCAGCATCGGGATGTAGAACGAGCCTAGCGCCGAGTAAACAACGTACCTGCACAGAATAATGATACTTCATTTATAAACCGTATCACACGGAGAAAAAAGCCTCGTGCGTGGGACCCGAAGTTTAGGTCACATGGATCTCTGAAGTTTTCGGATTGAGCATCTGGACACTTTAGGTCTAGCTGTCGAGGTTCGGATCACACATCTGAAACTCCAGTTCTTACATCTGAAGTACTTCAGATGTGAGAGCCGAAATTTTTCGGATGTGAAAACCGAAGTACTTTAGATGTAGGAACTGAAGTTTCAGATGTGTGATCTAAACCTCAGCAGCTGGACCGAAAGTGTTCAGATGCTCAATCCGAAAACTTCAGAGATCCATATGACCTAAACTTCGGGTCCCACGCACGAAGTTTTTTTCTCCGTGCAGAACATAAAATAGTGTCAAGAAGGGAACAACAAAGAAGAGGAAACAAAAACTTTAAACTAAGACTGAGATCTAAAATACCTCTGTGGGAAAGATACGGACATGCCGGTAATTTGAAAGTTACACAGAAATAAATAGATGGTGCACGGAGAAAAAAACTTCGTGCGTGGGACCCGAGGTTTAGGTCATATGGATCTCTGAAGTTTTCGGATTGAGCATCTGAACACTTTGGGCTCAGCTGCTGAGGTTTGGATCACACGTCTGAAACTTCAGTTCTTACATCTGAAGTACTTCGGTTTTCACATCCGAACAACTTCGGTTCTCACATCCGAACAACTTCGGTTCTCACATCTGAAGTACTTCAGATGTAAGAACTGGAGTTTCAGATGTGTGATCCGAACCTCGACAGCTAGACCTAAAGTGTTCAGATGCTCAATCCGAAAACTTCAGAGATCCATATGATCTAAAATTCGGGTCCCACGCACGAGGTTTTTTTCTCCGTGTGCTGATGACAGAACCTTTTGTTCACAGGGCTCCTGTAGTTTCTTTTTTTCTGAATTTTTCTGTTGTGAGAGCGGGACTTAGGTCGTGGAAACAGAGTACTCTGTCCTCATAACGGAAGCTTCTGTGACCGCTACAAAAGAAGTGCAGGAGCCCTGTGAACAGGACTATTTTTTCAGTGTACAGCATCGAGCTTTCAGGATCCAAAAAGGCAGCCAACTAGGGTTACCACAGAATTTGGAAAATTTACTTCCGTGACATTTCCCTGATTCCCCTGACACATTATAGTGAAATTCCCATACAATTGAATAAATGCTTGATTGTTAAAAATACATGCAATAAAATCTCGCTAAGTCGAGACAGTTAAGAAAAAATGCCGATTAAGTTGAATTTTTTTTTCGGAAGGAGTTAGACGTAGTTTTCAGGCAAAATTTGTTGTTCGAAATGTCAAACCCATTCGAAAAAGCAAATAAAGGTGACTTGACGATGTTTCCTTGACATTTTCGTCATTTTTTCTTACATTTCCCGGTTTTCCCTTAGAATTCCCTGACATTTCCCGGTTTCCCCGGTATTCCTTGGTTGTGGCAACCCTGGCCAACCTATAAAATCAAATTATCCGAAATTATACAATAGTACAATTGGTTACGACCCGTTGTGTGTTAAACACGCATTTTTCTTGTAGTTTTTGCATAACTTAACTCATTTTTGCAGAAGGCTGCTCATTTATTAACATTTTGGCTACCTGGGTTTGATTGAATCTGAGAATTGGCGACGGCATTTCAATAGTTCTTTTTCGTGGTACACTGAAAAAAAACTCCGGCCGTGGGAGCCGCAATTACGGGCTATATAGACATGCCGTCCGTTCCGGGCTCAAAGGCCGAAAATTCCGGCTGCTGGAGGCGTAGCTTCGATTGGTCCGGGTTCAGAGGCCGAAGCTACGGCTCCAGCAGCCGGAATTTCGGAGTTTGAGCCCGGAACGGATGGTATGTCTATATAGCCCGTAATTGCGGCTCCCACGGCCGGAGTTTTTTTTTCAGTGTAGGAGGTTGGATACCCTTTTAGACCCTATTAGATCAATCCTTCGACAAGTCCGGTCTCTCCACATAGAGGTACTATTTTTTTTTGCCAGTTTTCAAATAGCCCATGAGGCTAATCCCACGATTATTACCCTAGCCCCACGTGACCATTCCCTGAGGCATCAAACTCAGGTCCCCTGGTCGTCCTCTTGTTCATAGGCGATATACCGTCACCTTCCGGGCAAAGTATCACAAGCGCCATGCGACGTTTAAAAATTTCCGCCGCCATTTTATTTTTTTACAGAGAAATTGTTCAACGAAGCTGTCCAAAAATTTCACTGAATTTTCTTTGTGCTGCCAATAAAATTCAGTGAAATTTTCAAACAAATTCAACCAAAAATTTCTCTGTAAAGAAATAAAATGGCGGCGGAAATTTTGAAACGTCGCATGGCGCTTGTGATACTTTGCCCGGAAGGTGACGA
>NW_017547181.1:436108-449892 GCF_001854935.1 Bemisia tabaci
TAAGGATCAGGAATCCTGCGATGTCTGTCACACAAAAACAACAACATCAACAAATTGATCAATTAAAAAGAAAATGAGATTGGTTTGTGAATAATTTCTTAATCTATTTTCATTTTGGACCGATGGAAGTAACAATTTACTCTTGATAAACCACAATTAGGTAATATCTTCATTATTTTTGTTCACACTCGAGTCACCGCCATCTTGGTGCAGTCGTTTGTGACCCCATGAGCGAGAACCAATCAGAATTGGATTTTTTTTAAGGCCACTTTCAGCCCAACCAAAAGTGAGTTGTCTTAACTCTGGGTATAAAGGGACTCTAGAAAAGATGGGGGTGTGTTAGTTAGTCGAGATCCTGAATAATGAATGGGAACTATACTGCCGTGCTGAGGAAAAACGCCGTATAAACATTCGAGAGTTGTCAGATTGCCCTTGATAAAACTCGTATTTTTGACGACATTCAGGCATATTTTCCCTTGGAATTTCAGACACTTTAAATTAAATTGCGTACAGAATTGTCCGAGGAATTTGAAGCACAATATTCACAAGTTTCCCCACTAATTCAGTTTTTATCGAGGGAAACTTGGCAACGTCTGAAGGCTTATATGGCGTTCTTCCTTAGGACGGCAGTATAAAGCGCCAATGACGTCGACGACGAAGACGGGGACAAGGAGATTCAAGTTGACGTCATTCAACTCGTGAGCCCTGTCCACAACGCTCTTGTTACATGCCCACGGCTTATGAGTGCCGCATTCAGTTGGCAGATAATATTTCCGTTTGGCGGAATGAAAAATCCCGCTTTCCCATTCCTCCAAAGGACACCAATATAAAAAGTTTAGTTTGAGCATGGTAAATACTAACACACTGAAAAAAATATGCCGGTAGATTTTACCATCTCTGACACAGTGATACGAATATGGTAATAAACACCAGACTCTATGGTGGCATTTACCATACTATGGTAAGAATCACCAGAGTTCTGGCGAATACTACTATAATTCTGGTTATTTCCACTAAATAGTATCACTGTGTAAAAAATCAAGTAGACTCATAGTAAATGTCACCATACTTTTTTTTCAGTGCAGGCGTTCGGACTTCTTTACCTTACTATGTAAATAATCAAGTGGACTCATGATAGAACGCCCCATAATTTTGGCAGTGCAAATTTATTCTGCTTTGCCTCCTTTTTCTTTCACCTCCTTTTTATCATCTTCTTATTTTCCTGGCTTCTTCCTCTCTCTGTTAAGATAAATTTTGTCTTGAAAGTAATATCTTGATGAAGATTCGAGTTGAAACTAACTTTAACATGCCCTTGCATATTTAGCTGAGAGCGCTGCGAAGAACAAAACGCCTTCAATTTTTTTGGATGCAACAAGGACATCCGCAAGACACGAATAGTTGTATCAAAACGTTACAGCATCAGTAGCCATGCGCGACGCAGTGCGGCGCGTGACCCTGCTATCGTTTTCCAGACGAAGAGATCATACAAGCCTGTTAAATTTTTTTAACACGCAACCCTCTCTTCCGCACGAACATAACAGAGCAATTTTCATCTAAAATTCCTGTTTTCCTTTCGAAAATAGTCCTAATCAGTTAAATTAATCAGTTAAATCATCAGTTAAATCAGTTCAATAATAAATATCAGTTAAATAAGTTAATCATTTAATAATCGTTAAATTTAATCAGTTAAATAATAATAATCAGTTAAATTTTCAATGAGTCATTCCTAATAGTTCCCGACTAAAATAAAGGATATTGAGATGAAATTTGGAAACTATGAAACAAGATTTCGTTTACTTTTTTTTCTGGGAAACGTCTTTGAAAATGCTCATGATGTATAAACCATGAGTTTTGAAAATTATTCACAGACACGTGAGACGTGCATCACATGACGATCCTGCGACCTCACCAAAAATAAATCCACTCCGGTTTTTTTTTTTTTTTTTTTTTTTTTTTTTTGTAGCTTTTGTGTGCAAAGAACTCATTAATAAAATTATCAAAATGGAAGGAAGCCCGTTAATTTTAAAAATCTTGTCGTCGAGCGTCGGAAGACGCTATACGAGCCGATGATGCAGTAACGCCTTAATGCAACTATTCGTGTCTTGGGGATGTCCTCATTGCATACACAAAATATTGAAGGCGTTTCATTTTTCGTTTCGCAACAAAAGCGAAAGCATGTCACAATTCGTTTCAACTCGATTCACCAGAAAGATGCAACTCCGAGAACAAACTGTATTTTTACAAAAAGAAGAAGAGGAGGAGAAGAAAATAAATAAGAAGAAGATGGTAGGGAGGAGAAAGAAAGATGGAAATAACCAGAAACAACGAAATGTAGCGAAGGAAAAGGAGGAGAATTGGATGAGAGGGGAAAACTAGAAGAATAAGAAAGAAGGAGCAGAGAAAATTAAAAGAAAAAAAGTGAAATGAGAAGATGAAAAAATGCGCTACGCACCTGACGGAGATCTTAACCTTCTCGTGTCCCCGCTCGGACCTTCGGTTCTTGGCGAACCGGTCGTGGTTCTTCCCCGGGGAATTGGCCACGGAGTTGGCGGCCGAGTTGGTGGTGGTGGTGCTGTTGGAACCGGTTCCTCCGCCCGTCCCGTGGTGGATGACCGAGCTCCGGCCCCGGTGGATCCGGAGGGTGAGTCGCTGCTCGTCGAACCGGTTCCCGAAGGCCCGCGTCCCCTTCGTCGTCCGGAACCCCTGGTTGATGGCCGTCGTCGTGTGGACCGCCGCCCGGTAGATCCGCCAGTAGAAGAACAGCATCACCAGCATCGGGATGTAGAATGAGCCTAGCGCTGAGTAAACCACGTACCTGCACATAATAATAACGATACTTCGTTTTATGATTCGTATCAGAACATAAAAACGTCACCTTCCGGCCAAAGTATCACGAGCGCCAGGCGACGTTTAAAAATTGCCGCCACCACTTGTTTTTTTATAGAGAATTAGGTCAGTTGCGCAGTTCAATATTAATCAAGATAACGCCATTTGAAAAGTCGGATTTTTGACGTCAAACTGCTTTAGAGACACCCATGGTTTCTTCCACCTTCTTTCCATCCAAACACTCTGAGTAACCAGTGCGTCACTGACTGATGAAAGCACGGCGGAAGAAACCACGGGTGTCACTGCCGCGGTGGGTACGTCAAAAACCCGACTTTTCGAAGGGCGATATCTCGCTTAATATTGAACGTAGAAAGCTGCGGTTTGACCGATCTTATTATTTTTAGCTAATCTGCAAGAATCAAGCATCAAAACACGATTCTGTGACCAACGCAACTGACCCATTGTTCAACAAAGCTGTCTTAAAATTTCACAGAATTTTCTGTGCTGCCGATGGAATTCAATGAAATTTTCAAACAGATTCAACCAACCTTTTCTCTGTAACAAAATAAAATGACGGTGGAAATTTTGAAACGTCGCATGGCGCTTGAGATAATTTGGCCGGGAGCTGACACAACAGTGTCAAGAAGGGAACAAAAACGGGCGACACCAAACTTTCAACTGAGACTGCGGGATCTAAAATACCTCTGAGGGGAGGATACGAACATGTCGGTAATATTAAAATTAAGTCAGCGAGCTTTCACCCAGGACCCAAAAAGGCAGCCAACCTTTTAAATCAAATTCTCCAAAATCATACAATATTACAGTTGGCTTCGATCGGTTATTTGTAAGACTCGCCTTTCCTTAGTTTCTGCATAAACTAACTCATTCTTGCAGAGGGCTGCTCATTTATGAACATTCTTGGCTAAGTGGGTTTGATGGAATCTGAGAATTGGCAACGGCACATTATTAGTTCCTTTTCGTGGTAGGAGGTTGAATACCCTTTTAGACCCTAAAAGATCTGTTCTTTGGCAAGTCCGTTCTCTTCACATAGAGGTCCTTTTTTTTTTTACAAATTTTCAAATAGTCCATAGAGCAAATCCCACGCTTATTACCCCAGTCCCAGATGACCATTGCCTGAGACCATGAAACTCAGTTCCCCTGGCCGGGGATCAAACCAGGGACCTCTAACTCATAGGGCCAGCACTATAACCACTATACCACAGAAGTCCAGGCACCAAGGTAAAAGTATTTATCTAAAATTCTCAATGTCAGGGTGTCTACTAAAACAGGCTGGCCAAAAATCAGTTCTTATATAGTACTTTTCCCGTACATTCCCAAGAAATTTAGTGCCCCCTCCACGGAAAACTTCAGTACTTTTTCAGTACCTTCACTCGACGAAATTCGAAAAATTTCAAAAATTTGAAAGTCTCGCTCAAATTGCGACAAAAATGACGGGAAAATGAAAACATTCCGGACCTTATTGCGGAATTTCCACACTTTTTCAGTACTTCCGGATCGTCCTTAAAAATCAGTACTATAAATGGACTTGTAGACACCCTGCAATGTAAATATAAGTAAAACGCCATGCAACGAGGGAAGGAAATCATACCCGGTATCAGACGTAAGCTCGCAAATCCAGGGGCACTTGGTGACGGTCTTGACGCTCTGCGGGCGGCGGGGGTCAGCGACGGTGGCGCCGCCCGGGGTGAGCGGTCGTCCGGGGAGGTAGGTGTCGTTGGACGGCTCCAGGTACAGCTCCTGGTGGACCATCTGCGAGCCCTTGTCCTTCCAGCCGAGGAGCGGCGGGAAGCAGATGACGAAGCTGAGGACCCAGACGCAGGCGATGAGGATCTTGGCTCGCTTCATGGACATGATCGACGGGTAGGTGATGGGGCGTGTCACCGCGACGTACCGGTCCAGCGAGATGGCGCACAGGTTAAGGATCGAGGCCGTGCACATCCAGACGTCCACCGCCAGCCAGATCGAGCACCACAGGTCGCCGAAGATCCACACCTGAAACAGGAACGACGATGTTAATAAGCGAATTTTCGCGATCGAATGTCATACATCAAACGAATTGATCAGTGCTGAGTGATGCCGATGATCGGTGATGTCAGGAGCCAATCAGAGCTCAGATTTTTTTCCTAAGTGAAATTAAGAAGAAAATAAGAAAACACGAAACACTAAAACACAGAAATTGCGAAAACACCAGACTTGAATTGACAAAACACAACAACAGAAAGAAATGACAAAACAAAAAGTTTGGTGAAAGATAAAGTTTCTGACATCGATTGCATCAATTCAAAAATCGAATTCAAGTCCCGGGGTGAATTCGAAATTTCAAATTGATGGATTTCAACGGTCTCTGGTGAGACCAACGAAGAAGTCGAATATCATTGAAAAAAATGCACAATCGTCGAATATCATTCAACGGTGAATGATATTCGATCGCGAAAATTCGCTTAGTGAGTGATTGCGGCGGTTGCAGGATCCAGAAATCGCCTTGGATACACGAGAAACAGATGAGCATGCACTGAAAAAAAATTCTCGGCGTTCTTACCAAGGTCCGTTGGTACCTTTACCATCCCACTTTTTTTACCAATTATTGGTAATTTTACCAAGACAGACTGGTAAGCTTGCCTAAAAATCGGTATTTTTACTGTTTTTTCAGGTAAGAATACCACTTTAATTGGTAATCGATTTCTGGTAATTTTGCCACTTTATATCGGTAATTCTACCACAGTCGATAAAAAAGATTGGCGTTTTTACCAAGGTCCAGTAAAATTACTGAGAAAGTTCAATAATTTCACCGAGATTTCTCGGTAAAATTACCAATTTCATAAATGGTAATTTTACCAAGAAAAAACTGGGATCAAATAGAACCCTAAATTCTTGGTAATTTTACCCTTTTCTTAGTAAATACACCGAGATTTTTTTTTCGGTGTGTTGCAAACTTTTGCTAGGGCAAAAATAAGGGTTAATTCTATTAGTAAATGCCTCAAAAATCACGATGAGCGCATTGACAAAGTTTGAAATGCATCGATTGATTTGCCATTTAAACCCATGGAAAAGGATCAATAAACAGGGTGTTCGGAACGAACACCTCAATTGCGGATTCTTTACCATGGTTTGAAATGGAGGGAAACGATCGACCGTTCAGGCCTCGCCACTGGTAACTTTATTTCAATGTTGCAACATTGACTCAAATATTTCAAATTTTCACTGGGAATTGGCAGTGTAATTTAAATGCGAAAAATCGATGATTTCGAATAAGGTTAGTGGAAAAGTAAGTTAGAAATGCCCGAAAGTGTCTCAGTATACATTTTTGCAAGTTTGTAAAGTGGTCAGGTTTTCATCTGGGAAACGAAAAATCAAATACCTAATTGAAATGCGTTCAGAAAGAAGGAACCAAGCCACATCAGCTATTGCCAACTTGAATTTCATTTTTTACAAGAGAAATTTTTTGCGGATTCCTCTGGAAATCTTCAAGAATTTGCTTCCTTCTACGCAAAAAATTCACTGAAATTTTCACAAAAATCCGCACAGCCACTTTCATGATAAAAAATGAAATTGCCGAATTAAATTTGGCAATAGCTGACGTGGCTTAGTTCCTTTCTGCGTAGCGCGGTCGAATTTTCGAAGACTCTAAGATGGGTCCTCTCAGTTTATGCCAGGATTCTGAACACGTTGACGAGAATTTATCTACCGTGAGACAAAAATCACCACTCAAAGCTGACACACAGCGCCAGAAACAATTACGCCGTAACAATTCATCTCCCGGAGCCGCCAAAATAGAGGCCGTCCCTCGTGCACTATCAGATCCGACCATTAGTGAATTATCTTGTAATGACCTCCCGCGGTGGCCCCTGCGGTTTCCCGGCAAGCCACCCGCAAAGCTTCCACGCTCACTTATTACCGCATGACCGGCGCAGGTAGCCGTTTAGCGGCACATCACTCACCGTGATTGACCGGAAATATCCGTAAATTGAGTGCGGCGCACAGTGTATCGAGCCGATAGGAGACGTCGGATAACATCTGGAATACTTGTAAGCATATTTTTTTGAGAATATGAAACAAAAACGTTTACAATTTGTTACATTGGTTTTTTCGTGAAATTTCCTTTCAAAAACACTCCTAGAAATTGGATTTGTGACGAAATTAACATCGAAATTTAAGATTTTAGCCATGAATTTCACGTCCGACCTCTCCTATGATCCCGTTCCACTGTGCGACGCTTGTAATTTCAGCAAAGTACTGAAATACTGCGATAAATCGTTGAATGAAGATGTTGCATGTGTCAGGAATTTGCGATTTGACAATTAGTTCTTAAGTAAAAGTTCGTAAGAAACACGATGGTGCCACTGGTTTTTTCTGGAATCAACTCCCAAGCTCAAAAAAAGTTCTCAAGTCAAGGCCAAAATGGAGGGGATATCCCACGCTATCCTGAAAGTCCACATCTACATCACGATAAACTCTCCATGCAAAGGTAGGAAGCAAATACATTAGCAGGGTTGCCGTGTTTTCAGTTTTGGAGTCCCCAAATAAGGTGGCAGCCCTGTCAATGTATTTGCTCCCTATCTTTGCATGGAGAGTTTGTCTTGATGTAGAGGTGGACTCTCAGGATAGCGTGGGATATACCCTCCATTTTGGCCTCAACTTGAGGGTTTTTTTTGAACTTGGGAGTTAATTTCAGAGAAAACCAGTGGCACCATCGTGTTTCTCACGAACTTTTACATGAGAATCAACTGTTAAATCGTAAATTCCTCACACATGCAACATCTCCATTTTAGCATAGTACTGAAATACTGCGATAAATCGTTGAATTTCGGGTGCTCAAAGGCATTGGCGGATCCAGAAATTCGGCAACACCGAAATTCATCCATTTAAACCCATCTTAAATAATCGATTCTTGTCGGGGCACCCATACTCCCTGAGAATCGATTCATTTCCATAGATTTAAATGGAGAAAAAACCATGTTGCCAATTTGCTGGATCCACCAATGCTCAAAGGGGATATAAAGTGGGTTCTTCTCGATGATTCGACTGTACAAAATTCTGCGTTGCTGTAAAGAACAATGCTGCAAAAATCTGAGAACGAAATAGGCTTCAAGATGAAACTATCAACTGTGCCTTCACTGGAAAAAAACACATTGGATCTAGAGTCCAGACACTTGAAAACATTGACAAGAAAGATAATCTTGATTCAATCGGATTTTTACTTGAATCGAAACGAAATCCGCTCAAATTAAGAGGCTTGGTTCTTGACTTAAGCTAGATTCTGATTGAATCAAGAGTATTTTTGCCTGGCGATGTTTTTAAGAGTCTGAACTCTAGATACAATGTGTTTTTCTCCAGTGAAATTCAAGTGCTTCGGGAATCATTTTTGACCCGGAACCACCTTTATATATACAATTTTATTCCCATTACATACGTATAGAAACATATTTCTTTTTCGTCAGTTTAAATGAGAATAATTCATGCAGAATGTGTGAAAATCTAAAAATCATGAGTTGAAAAACGCTGACTCCGCGAGTTTGGATATTAGAGCCTAAGACAGAGCGGAGCGGCGTGCTGCCGGCGCGAACCGGGCAATGGCGCCTACAAACCTAAGGGGATACTTCAAGCATTGCGCAATGCGTGACGTATCCCTTTGGGTTTGTAGGCGCCAGTGCGCTGGCTGGCCGGCCGCGTGCCACGGCGCGGCGCATCAAGCAACTATTTCACCACTGGTGTGTTGCACTGTATCATACGAAATTGAATGCGCTCCAACTTATCAAGAATGACAGCCGTCCTTTAAGAGTACGGAGCTTCCCTCTCAAAATAAATTAAGATACTACGGCACAAAAAGAGAGCGGTAGTCCAAAAACTCTCTAAGCCCTAGCATGTTTATTTCATAACGTTTGTCATAATTTTTGAATTTCATTGGAGGAAAAGGTGACTCAATTTAGGCAGATACATTCTTGAGTATGCCGTCAAGAAGATTTTATTTTCAATCAAGAAAAAAGTTGCTGAATTAAAGCAGATTTTTGATTAAATCAGGTCATTTTGTGCTGTGATGAAATTTAATCATGCTAAACGTTTTTGAATACAGATAATAGGACTAAATAAGTTATTCAACTAACGCTCTATTTTTGTCGTTTGTCACTTGATTTAATTTGCGAGGGAACTTCGTGCATTCTTTTGAAAGATGCAATCAATTATGAAAGGTTGGAGTTCCTTCAATTTCGTATGATACTGTGCAACACCTCCGAGGCGAGAATTTTGATGCGACCAGGAAAAATTGCCCTTGTGGAGCACCTTAATACACACCGCACTTACGCCTGAATATTCGGTTTTCCACTGTAGTTTTGAATGGGAGAAATATCGATGATCGATCGTTTACACTTCGTAATTGGTATCAATATTTATGAGATACCCGGCTTGAGTCTCAATTGGACCACATTTTGCAATGAGGAGCCGTTATTACTGGTTCAATTTAGAAACAACGTTATTCAATCGGCTGCCCTATGCAAAAAGGTGTTTTGATGAAGGAGGCAGAGACGGTGGTTCCTTATTGCAAAATTTAGTCCAATTTGACTCCCGAAGAGGTGTCTCACGGTTTGAGGTTTGGTTAAATTTCCGAGATTCATGAATTACTGGCCTACAGAATTGCGTGGTTGAAGTTCCGAGAATCTAATTACGGAGCGGATGGTCTTCTCTCCGGCAATAAACGGGATTATTATTTTCGACTGACAGGGCTTCATTCATCACCGCCAAGGATAACACCTTTCGGAATCGAGATGATTCACAATATTTACGATGAAGATTTATCGCTTTGAATTTATTCTTAGCGCGTGCCCCTATATCTATTCGTTTGCTTGAAAATATTATCATATCGATGGTAGAAAAGTTTCCGGTACTTCAAAATCTCCACCCTAATAGACCACTAGACAAGGTACGAAGTTTAGTTAGTGCGAAGTCACTGAAATGAGATTAGTTCACATTCCTTCGTTTCCCGGACGAAGAATCGTAGATCCATTCAAAGGTTTGGATAAAGCGAACATTTTGACTGTTAGCAATATATGACTGTTTAATTCTTGTCCAATTTTGCTGATTTTTGCGAATGATCAGAGGAAAAACAGTAAAAGTTTTGATAAGATACAGTAAACAGTCAAGCAGGACACGTCTCGATCGATCAACCAGGTCCATTAGGTTGATCTTACCGAAAAAAAGTACCGTGCACAGTTTTTAACTGAGCAGAAAATTAAAAGCAATTGCATTTTGGCCCATGCGCCGTCTAATCTAGAGTTAAGACTTCTCGATTAGCAGCTGGCCTGGGCTGGCCATGGTGTCACAAAAGTGTGCACCCAAACGAACGATATTGAGGGATAAGGAATCCTCCGATGTCTGTCATCCAATAACAAATCTAATCAAATAAAAATAAAAATAAAATGAGATTGGTTTGTGAATAATTTGTTATCTGTTTTCATTTTGGACCAATGGAAATAACAATTTACTCTTGATAAACCACAATCAGGTAATATTTTCATTATTATTGTTCACATTCGAGCCACCGCCATCTTGGTGCACTCTTTTGTGACTCCATGAGCGAGAAACTATCAGAATTGGATTTTTTTTAGGCCACTTTCAGCCCGACCAAAACTGAGATGTCGTAACTCTGGGTATAAAGGGACTCTAGTCTAATCTACCTGGTAGAGGGAAAACAAAAAACAATACAATTTCTCACTTTTTACTGAACATATTTATGCTAAAAGGAACTAGGTTTCACGCTAGGTATACTCATAGTTCCTTTCAGCATGAATACGAGTACATTAAACTGAAGCTTCGTCTAGACTAAATAATGAAGGTGTTGCATGTGTGAGGAATTAGCTATTTGACTGTTGATTCTTAAGTCAAAGTTCGCGAGAAACACGATGGTGCCACTGGTTTTCTCTGAAATCATCTCCTAAGCTCAAGAAAAGCTCTCAAGTTGAGGCCAAAATGGAAAGGGTATCCCACGCTATCCTGAGAGTCCACTTCTACATCAAGACAAACTCTCCATGCAAAGATAGGAAGCAAATACATTGACTGGGCTGCCACTTTATTTGGGGACTCAAAAACTGAAAACACGGCATCACTGCTAATATATTTTGCATCTTTGCTATCTTTGCATGGAGAGTTTGTTTTGATGTAGAGGTGGACTCTCAGGGTAGGATGGGATATCCCCTCCATTTTGGCCTCAACTTCAGAGCTTTTTTTGAGCTTGAGAGTTGATTTCAGAGAAAACCAATGGCACCATCGTGTTTCTCGCGAACTTTTACTTAAGAATCAATAGTCAAATCGCAAATTCCTCACACATGCAACATCTAAATTCCTCACTTTTTACTGAACATATTTATGCTAAAAGGAGCTAGGTTTCACGCTAACCCTATGCTCACAGTTCCTTTCAGCATAAATGCGAGTACGTTAAACTGAAGCTTGGTCCAGACTAGATAATTTTCCGCGTGCTTGACCCTCCAATTTCCGCGGACCTGACACGAAAACCGTCATCATGAGCGTGAAGTAATCAAGACATCAAAGAGCACGAAATCTGGAAGAAAAATCAGTGTGACCTCTATCAACTGTGCTCTCCTTTTCATCTTTTTCACGCCAGGGAAACGCTTGAAAGCTTTGCCGGTGCACAAAAGGTCCTCCTCCGTTGATCAAAAATGGACAACGTCACGCTGTCTACATTCTAAAGTGAACCCCAGGACCCGTTTCTGCTCATACGGTAGGAGACCCACGCTGAAAGTGAGATAGATTGTTTTCGCTTAGCGTTGCGTCGCGTCGCCCCGATGCCCTTATAAAAACTCGGACGTTGTAAGTACGCCCCAGGCTGTCTCTATCATGTACGTGACGTTGTTGAGCTCAAAGTTCACTCGAAGTGGTGATGAAAAAAGGATGGAGGAGCGATATACTGCCGCGCTAAGCGAGAACGCTGTAAATCCATCAAGATTTTCCCGCGTTTTTTGGAACCTAACGCTTCATAAAATAAAAACTGTCTTACCGATGCACCTCAAATTTTCAGGTTAAGTTCGTGATAGTTTCTTTGAAAAAATTCTGCAAAAACATTGTCCTAAGGTACACAAGTTTTTTTGCTATGATATATTGTTCGCAAAAAATGTAAAATGGCGTTTACGGCGTTCTTGCGATGCATGGCAGTATGTAATGCAGTGTTTTTTGGGGGGCTATTTGGCAACGCTGCATTTACAACGTAAGTTCTCGTTACCGCGTTTTTTTCCCAGAGGATATGATTTCGCGTAAAAAAAAATTGTCGTTGTGTGCGTGCGTAATTTTCCGCTGAGCTCAGCACTTCACCGTAATTCTTGTTGAATGTTGATGGTGGGTAGATTGTGCGGTGTTGTCGGTTTAATTATTGAAAATGGTGATTACATTGGAATGACGCATTTCCCGTAGCGCACTTCTAAGGCCTTGCCCACACGAGCGCGGTTCGTGGAACTCAGTTCGAGGAACTTGTTCCAGGAACAAGTTTTGGCTGAGCTGAAAACTTATTCCTCCTAAACCTGGAACTTCCTCCGTACTCCGAGCTTCTACATATGTTTCTTTTGATGTGAATTTGTTTGTTTTTGTTTTTTACGTTTTTTACATGTCTTGACATTCATTTTTGTTACTTCGGCGGCCGTAATAATCTATTATTTTGCAATAATTGTATAGTTTTATTGAAGTTCCGGTTCCAGTTCGGGCGAACCCGTCGCATCCCTCCTTTCAAGGAACAAGTTACGGGAACTAAGCAGTTCATCGAATAAGTTCCTCGAACCACGCTCGAGTGGAGAGGGCCAAGGATGCATTCATACTGTTTGTCCTGCACAGAGTGACATATCTCGCTATTGGCATTTAACTCCAAAGCAGTATTTAAATGTTATGATCATTTCTTTTCTACTATCAAAAGAAGAATTTTCTAGGTGAAAAAATGATTGGTGATCTGACTCCAGTTATCATAAAGCAGCCACACTTAATATACAGGGTGATCCAGACCACCCGTCCACCATATTTTTCTCGAAAACGGCGGAGAATTGAGCTTCGGGACCAAAACTTTCTGAGGGTAAATCGACCCCAAAGAATCGAATGAAAATATTTTCAGCCCCCCAAAATGGCCCCTTCCGGGGGTTTTGGGGGGGAGCCCCCCGTTTCTCGAAATTATCAAATGGGAAGGGTATGTTTTGACTTTGGATTCGGAATCTACCAGTGGCGTGCGGTCCGGATAAGCAAGGCAAGCACTGCTTGCCCACAGATTTCAAAAGAAAGAAGAAAATTACACCTGTTACATGCATTTTTTACATTTTAGCAAATATAATTTATAAAAGGTGTTCAGTATGTAAATTACATTGAAAATAGAAAGAGAGAGAGACAGAAATACGTAGAGAGAGCGGATGGAGGTGGCGCAGCGCGCTGCGCGGCCTAAACACGGGCCGACTCATGCGCTGGAGAATCGCTTGCGATCAGCTGAGCGGAGATCCACTGCTCGGCGGCGGAATCAAGGCGGGCGGGTAGGGCGGTACGTTCCGAGTCCGAGCCCTTCGCTGCGCGATCGCAGCTCGCTTCTCTTGGCCATGTCTTGGCCCGTCACCGCACCGCAGCGCGCTGCTTCTGCCTCCGATGCGCTATCTTCCTCCCTCTTTCCGTCGCGGTTGTAGCTGCTCCTTCGGAGCAAATGCCCTTAAATTCTATAAAATTTCGCTCACTTGATCTAATTAGTGATGAATTAGAAAATTCTCAAACATGTTTAAAATGCAGAAAATTCTAATTTTCTAACTTATTTTTCTAATTTTAAACTCAAAAAATTCTAAATAATGTAGAATAAAGACTACAATATCTCAAATAAGTGGCAAAATTAGGAGTTAAGAGCATGGAGCCGTCCTCTAATGCTCAATAACATTCGAAACAAGTTGAGTAAACGAAATCATAAGTAAGAGAGAAAG